>JAANSQ010000442.1:0-24139 GCA_036850885.1 Lepidocyrtinus dapeste
GAGACATGGAGTAAAATAATTGAGAGTATGCTGCACGATAACATTTTTCCGGAACTGTAGTAACTCGGAAATTTAACCCCTCGTTACAAGATACTTATACTCACATGCAATATTAGCACTGTATGTACCCTAATTGTGCAAATAATGCGGGTAAGAATAAATCATGACCTCAAAAAAGTGAAGCAAACTAGGCACAAACCAAGCTAATTTTGATACAACCTGAAAGAGAAACTTATGAAAGAATTTGAAATTAGCCTTGTTAGTGCGTCAAAGCTAGAATGAAACATTTACTTATACTTACATAGAAATGAAATGATACTTGTCACTGATTAAAATTAAAGCATACAATATGTTTCTAAATCCCAAGGGAAATTTAAACATGAAGTCATTTCGTATTGTACTATTTATCAAATACAATAAAACTGGAATCAGCAAAAACTCTGGACGCGAATGTGGGCGTTTTCAATTTTCTCTTCCGAAAATGAGTGACATAGCTAATGACATAACTTGGTTTAGACAGTACGTCTACTTCATATTTGCGGTCTTCTCTGCTCATTCCTGTTGTTCAAGCAAATCAGGGAGCGTTAACTTATGATCCAACGCATTTCTCAATACTGTTGCCACTGAATGCAAATATAATGGGGTATATTGAGTTTTTGACAGTTTGGCTAAAACTAATACAAAGAATATAGGGATTGCTATACATCGTAGCAAAGATGAATCTATTCAATTTTTACGTTTCCATGAATGCGCTAAGTTGCTCTTTATTTTAGAATTTTAGCTTTGCCTTGGTTGTTAAAGGGGACAAGGAATTGGAGTGGAGGAATTGCTTCATATTTTAATTAAGCCATAATATTCAGTCAGGTAAAGGATTTTGTTTAGGGGAAAAAGGCTGAAAACTGACCCAAATAGGTAAACAGTTCGCTATAAAGCAATTCACATCATGTTTACCTCAATTATAAAACATTTTGGGAGTCAATATATTAAGATGCAACTGGTTTTTCGGTCAGTCCCAACATATATGACGGTCTAGGAGAATACAGAATTAGATTGGTTCAGCTCTCTATCACGCACTGTAATTTGTTTACACTAATACACTTAAATATTTACAAAGGCTTTCTTTCCTTTTAGTAACTAAAATGTATACCTACTTCGGGAGAAGGCTGTGTAACTGTTGTTAAAAGGGAAATTTATATTCCATTGAAGCTGTCATTTCCGCCCATACCACTTTAAAAACAAATCTTTTCGTAAGGGGCTGGGGGAATATGATGCAATAACAGCCAAAAATAAATTATTTGACATGGACTGCTCAATTGTATGCATGTATTTACGATAAATGGAGATAATATGACGCGAATTATAGACCTATTAGACTTCTGCTTGCAATGAGCTTTACAAACACTTATCGGGCAACTACAATTGTATTTTCCTCCTCTTATCGCTGCAAACAGAACCAAATGCCAGCAACTCCAGCGATTTCCGTTTGTTCTCTGAACATCATGCTCTTTCGCAAAATCCCGCCGTAGTCTAAAAATGTTGATGGAACTTAACGGAACAAATTTAATTTTAGCGTTCCCCCTCACATCACTGAGGTTTCCTTTGATCTATGCAAGTCCTTTAGATGGTTAGAAATCTCAACGTCAATGGGAATCTTGTCACGAAAGGCATTTGAAGGCGACTACAAATGCAAGAATCTTTCTTATAACATTATTTGATTAAGTAAAAGTTTGTTATGAATTGCGATTTGAATGGGTTAGTTTTAAGCAAACTCTAAGAAATTCGTCTGTTGGTGGGGTTCACGTTATTAATTAAAGGAAAATAATCTGGATTCTTTGTATACACGTGTCGAATAAAAAACTTCTTGGAAAATTTGAATAACTCGATCAAAAATAGACCGTTGTTCTTGGAGCTTAGTTCATTCTTCAAAAACATTTAGTTCTGTAATAGATCTTAATCATAGGACAGAATATAAAGAATGCTATAAAAGGAGGATCGTATTCAAGTTAAAAACCGAGTTTGTCCTAGATCTACAAGGTTGGTTAAAGTTAAGGTATATGTGCCTGGTTTGAAATTCATTCGTTTTACTACAAAAGCTCGACTACAAGAATCTTTATTAGGGAAACTCATGGTTAGGAGTTTTTTTTATCCTTTTGTATAATAATTAGCATAGTTTATAGGCGGTTAACTATGAGCAGAGGGATAAAAATTTTGTATGATAAAAAAATTGATAAAAATAAAAAACCCACTAAAATGGTGTTTCCTAATTGGTTCAATAAAGTAGGTAAAAATTTCAGGTATATTCTAAACTAAACAACGGTTTGGTCGTTGATTTTTTTCTGCTTTAACATAGAATTAAACTACTTTGTTATTTATGTATTTAAGTATGAATCAATTTCATGCTTGACTCTTGTGGACAATTTCATTTTAATAGACTTATAAACAAGAATCTATACGATATTCAAGCTATATCAAAATAAAGAATGACTCGGCCGTTAATGTATGAAAGCTACACAAATTCATTTGCCCACTAAAGCTTAAGGCTATCCATTACATTTGGCCATGTAGTCCGTTAAATAGCCCGAAAGTGAAAAAAAAACTCCAAGTAAACTAGATATTAAGGTCTAAGTGCAGCAATGTAGATAGCTGATAGCTTTATCCAAATTCATAAACTCTAATAGAATATGTAAATTCTGAACCGTAAGCAAAAGCTCATCTGAAAAGATAAGAATTTAGTGCATCAACTCCACCCGACTATCCATAACTTGGTCCGTTGCGTAAAGTTAAGCTCGATGAAATGCAAAAGGGTAGTTTTCCTCTGGCTTAGTTTCTTGCGTCAATGAATACTGACGATGAGTTGATCGTGTGTACGCCTTGAGAAGGCATTTCCCATTGGTGGTTCGTGATTGCAAACATTTGACTGGAAATGTATCGGTAAGAAAGTTTCCACTGGCAAGTTTTTATGTCACCAAGGCAAGTGCTAAAAAATTGCAAAGTAGATTCCTTCTCCTTACATACTTTAACAAAATATTTGAAAATAGGTTGGGTTTTGGGAAAGGTAACCCTAGCCAATATGTAGTGTAATGGTTGTGGATAATGCTATTGGGATTTGTAGGAAGATTGTATACACTCATACTACGCCAACCATACCATCGGAAAACTCAAAGTCTACAGATTCATCTCGTAAATGGGGCACGGAACCTTCTTTTTTCATAAAAAAATCGTATCTTTTTTTCTATCAATGTTTTCATGTGATGATCAGTCTTTCTTTAGTAAGCACTTTCATTTTCTTCTATCATAGAACCTATTTTCTAAAAATATGGCGTAGCTATAGCTTGGTCTTACAAACGAAAAATTGGACCTTTACTTTTATGTACACATTTCTATATGTCCATCCACCAGTCTCTTCTTGTACTCTTTATATCTTTATATAACGTTGGACTGCACTCTTTGCCTCTTTATAACGCCATTAAAGCACCTTCATGGAACTGAGACCATCATTTAATATTACAACCGCTCACTTCACTTCCATTTCCCTCCACTGGCAGAAAAAAAAACAAAGTCAAAATGGGAAACGTGCATGGTAGTAAAAATACTACTGTTTAGTTTAGTTACTTCTTCACTGTATCAATACAGTCACCCTCCATGAATGAGTGTCGGTGTCTAAAGATAATAGCGGCATAAAAACTTGCGAGCATTTTATTTTAGATTTCCATAAGTGAGAAAAACGTTGAAAGCACTGTTGCTCCGTATTTTTTGGGTCTGAGAGCGGTTATTGAAGAAATGGAATAATCTTGCAGTATTACCTTTTCAGTGTTCAACAACCCCTTTCTCTAGCACCCGAAAATCCATAAAATACCTACACTGGAATATGGTCTTTCGGTATACACGTTATAAAAAAGAATACGCTGCTGGTACTTGAGTACATAAATCCTAATGATGAAAAAGCGCCTTTCATTTCCTAAAGTTTGCAGGAATCGTTGATGTCCGCTAGAAATTAAATGAATAAATATATATAAAGCCTGCTAAACTAAACGAAAGCAAGTCGATTTAGCACTTGAACTCTTATTTTTGGTTCTGTTTATCTTAAAGAAAAAGTGAAAGGTATGAACGAGAATTTAAATTTATGTACAGAACTACAGAGGTCTTGAGGCATGTTAACAACACGATAACTATTAAGACACAGTATTGCAAGAAAAACAGTCGGATACTAAAACGTGCTTTACGCACCTCACTGAAAAGTTTGCAGATGCATAGTTGTTTGTGTGTGATAGAGGAGACCTAATTAATTCATAGTTTTTTCAATTATCCGTGGTACTATTCCCAAAAAAACCTGTTAAAATTTAGGCAATGAGCAAGTGCAGAAGGAACAGGAACAGTAATAGCAAGGAAACCCAATTCTATTCCTCTGTTTTAAAATGGCAGGTAGCAATTGATACCTTTGCCTTAAGTGAAAGAGACAGCACTGAAGAAAGCAGATCAAATAGAGTTTTGCGTAAATAACACATCTACATGACACAATTGTACGTTTACATACATCGTGTACACCGAACAGCTCTCAAGACTTTTGGCAAGCATTATATTTTACGATTCTTTGTTATCAAACGGTACTAAATTTACTGCACCGCTATCTTGAACGCTTAATTATACTTTTCAATTTTATCTCAACGTCTAAATTTTTTACCAAATCTGATGCAGGATTATTTTCGATACATTCTCGAGAAGTATGTTTAGTGTTTATGGCCTTAGAGTAAATTTAACTACTCTAAGGCCATAACTACTACTCTAAATTGTTCAAAGTATATTGAATGGATCGAAAAAGAGCAATATTAGATTTTTAACTGACTTTACTGGTAACGAACCAAACTTATTTGTGCTAGGCTTTACAGGAAGGGTAGGTTATAGCAATGCCTACATAGTTGAATTTCCTGAAAGACTATCTTATGTAAGAATGAAACCAAAGTAACTGTAGTCAAGCCAGAACTAGAAATTTTAGATGATAAATTATTTGCATAATTATGTTGTACATAGAGAGAAAGAGTAATATATAGAATAACCTGCACACAAAATTAACGGAAATTTGGTTTAGTCTCCTGTATGTTAAAAAACTTCATGAAATTGTGGAATAAGTTTTGAAGTAAAATATTCAAATTGCATTAAGATGGGAGGAACTAGGTGATATGTTAATTTAAAAATTTGTTCGATTTTAGAATCCCCACATATTTATTTGTTTATTATTATCATTGCGCACTGCACAGAACCGGTTTTACACGATTTCAGTACGGTTCATTTCAACCGAGCAGATTATTGAAAGGGTAATTTTAGCCAGGTAGATTTCAGGCGGAAGATTATTTTGAAAATAAACTAATGCTTTTGACAGCGTATGGTGGTATTTCCAGTCCATAGCCTAGAATGGCCAAAGAAAACTACTCCCACGAATGTATTTAAGCAAAATGATATACTGAACAGTGCACAGGAAGCTTTTTATGATGGCCCTGGCAGATTTATTAGCCATGTCATTGCTACAATTGGATGAAAAGAACATGATCTCTTAACAAGAAAAAAAATGTGCTGAATCATATACGCAAGAAAGTATATCTCTATTTTTTCTGCAAACGCTAGGTCCTCTCATACACTTTACCTTATTATATTGGTTCATTTTTTCTGCCATTGTGATTCATTAGAGCATAAAAGCCAGAATATAATACAATACAGAATTATAAATAGGGGCGAAGTGAGAATATACGTATAAATAAGTTATAAATTAGACCCGAATCTTTAAATATGTAGATATTTATGCTGTGAACGAGCTAATTTGTGTACATGAACAATTTTAGTCACTTAAGAAACTTTTTGTTTATCAACTGGTGATATTGATACGAGCATACAGGGATTATGTAATACTCATTCTCACTCTTTCACTTTGCCATCTATTGCGAAACTTACAAAGACAAGATTGTTGGAGGATGATGATGAAAATTTCTGTTTTTTAGTGCATTTCGGATGAAATTACTGACCTGAAGTTCAAGATCGGTTTTGTTCGTCGCTTTTGATCTTGTTTGCAAGTTAATAATCTGAATCTGATGGATCTTAAATTAACTTAGCACCAAATATTAAAAAACGAGCAATGGCTGCATTTCTGTAATGTAACCATCGCTTGTACATGGCATTGGGTCAAGAAAATTAAGATAGCTATTAGGGACAGAGGCTACACGGTTACGGCACCTTATAGTTTGCCCCTTCATTTATACAAAGGGTAAATATCTAATCAGATTCGCTTCCAGAAAGTAATAGTACCAGAGCTAGTGAAATGCTTTTTATGCCTTGTAATTTCCAAGTAAACTTTATTATACTCCACTTCTGCAAATACGTCAATGTGTGACTAGTCCAAAGCTCATAAAAGTATCACATTTATTATCTGCAGGCATTTTTACGCAGTGAAAAGCTCTTTAAGTAGGCTTAAGCTTTCTGCAGGTTTTCCCAATCATAAAAAGTTGGAAGTACCAATGTAATGATGCATCATTCGAGAAAAATTGGTTAACATGGTAATACCTATATGAATACACTGAACGAGAAAATAAAAAGGAAGGAATGAAGGGAATAAAATTTTTTCATCCACTCGCTCACTATTATTACTTTGTTGTAATAATGTTAGTGTCTATATATTTTATAACAAAGCCTTTGCATTTCAAATAATAGGCAATAGAATGATGCGGTTTATGGCTTAACTTTTTGAGAATACCTTGAATTCACTTTGCAATTAATCCAATTTAATACATTTATAAAACTTGTTAAATTAGGAGCACCTAAACGTACTCACTTCAAACAAAGTCATGATAACGCAATGCGACTAAATTGGGAATAACAGGATTAAAGTATAAACTCCAACTCTCACTCACGACTATTTACCCCTTTTATCCACTTTTAATTACTTTTTTCCTAAATTTTGTGCGTATTGTATTAGACGGACTGTAATGTTTAGGTAGTTTTTAGATTTGCCATATGACTCTTAGAGTCACATTGGCTGCTCCAGGTTGGACACGTTTTCAGTCCTCTTTTAATTTTTAAAATCCTGAACGATTTTCTAGGAAAAACTATAATAGCGTCTCAGAGTTTTGAATACATCGAACTTGTTCTGGCCAAGGTTTTCCAATTTACTCGATGTTTATCTTTCAAGTATCACACTTTTCCTGGAATAATTTATAATTTTCGTATTAAGTAAGTGTAAAAATTCGTATTATATCAATAGTAATGAAAAAGTACGAATACTAGTGAAAGCATACAAAGAAAAAGAATTTTTCAACGATTACTTTGCACAATCGAAGTAAAGAATAAGTACTTTTTTTAACAGTTCAAATCCTGTAAGAACTCAAAGTCAGCTATCATATTATCGGTGAAATTATAATTTACGTCATTTAATGCACGAACTTTTCCAGTGTGGGTGTTGAATTTCAAACAACTTTCTCAAATAAATAACATCAACCAAATATGCATACGGGGAGCACAATCGAAGTAAAGAATAAGTACTTTTTTTAACAGTTCAAATCCTATAAGAACTCAAAGTGAGCTATCATATTATCGGTGAAATTAAAATTTACGTCATTTAAGGCACGAACGTTTCCAGTGTGGGAGTTGAATTTCAAACAATTTTCTCAAATAAATAACATCAACCAAATATGCATACGGGGGAGCATGTATTTATACGAATCCGAGATATGCTTAATTAATTAATCAAACTTGGATTAAATACGCATTTTAAAAAAACACTCTCGCAAGGAAATACACGACTGAAAATATTGTCTCGTTGGCTTGAAATTTTTTGCAGGCAGTGAAAAGTCTACGTATGAATAACCCTAGCTTTGCATCTGATACTAAGCCATAATTTTTTACTCAACTAGAAATTAATCTTGTGTGGGCTTCTAGTAGGATAAATGTTATTGGTTGGTAAATTTTTCTCATGGTCTTTTGGTGGATTTACTTTGTTTTCCTGTATCGAGATTGTAAGAATTTCTTCCATCAAAAGAAAGTAAATGTTGCATTTGAAAGCTTTAGATGGACCTCCACATGAAATATCTGCTTCATTCTTGTCATAAAAATATAATGTAACAAAAATAAGTGTAGTTAGTCAAATTGGAGTAACATTTTCGAATTGCAAGTTAAGTTGAATACCATAATAATCCTAAACCCAGAGCAGAATTTTTAAAATCCCAAAAATATGGATGCGTTTGGGCATAAAATAGAAACGCGGGAGATGTCGAATTTGCCCAATGAAGAGTATTCTTTATTAATTGCAGGTTAAAATCCTAACGTACAAATTTTATAGGCATACACATATGTAACAAAAGAAAGAGTAAGCATATAGAGAGAGAGATCATCGATGCGTCTAACCTCCAGATCTTCGATGATGAAAAAATGCCAGTTCAAATTGATATACTGCCTAGATTTGTCTACACGCAGATCCCATGGGCCACATTCGGAACTAGATTGGATATATGTATTACTAATAGTATATTCCACTCCATAATCTTTTCACTTGTTTGAGTTTAGGAACATTTTTTTTCAGTAGAAACTTTCACAAAAGGTGGATAAAGTAGGATCAAATTAATTCCATTAATGCAAGTACAATCGCACAAATAATCTTTATTCCTGATTGTATGAATACTTAAAAACAAGCGTTCCAGGAGTTAAAAACCAAGCAAATCAAGTCCGATCACGTTTTAGCAATAAATAGTAATTGATCTGACAAGTTAAAATAGACTTCTCTCAATTGAATTAACTTAGATGGCCATTAGTTCAATGTGTGTCCGACAAATTGGGTAAAATACTTCATGCAAATTGTCGCAGTTGTAAAAATAAGCCAACTTTGCACTGCAAAAGTCGCCAATATATCTGAATATGAGAAGAAATCTACGTTCTTAGTTTCTTCATATGTGATTGACTTGTCACAAGAAATTTGAAAGTGGCAATGAACCAATAGTTAATATTGTTAAGAACCAAAATTCTTTCAATGTAACGACTTGAAAATAGCACAGACACAATAGTGGAACTTCTTCACGTTAATTTAGGAAAAAGTTTTTATACCATTCCAGCGTAGAAATACTTACTTATCAATTTCTCTAACGAGAAGAAATCGACCGTGTACTGCTGTGCAAAAATGACGCATATCTCCAATCATACAATTATTAATATGGGTTTGTATATTTTTTCTTCTGTGCTAGATGACTCACTGCGCGAAGCATTTTATTTTCTAAGGAAAGAAGATAAAAAAGTTTTTCAGGATTATGGCGGATCCATCCCGTAGTTGATTAAGTATAACGATAGCTTGTTACATCCTAGGAAAACTTTTTTTTGTGCAGAGAGTTTGCGACAAGGAATCAAGAAAAAGGGAAATGCGTTAAATGATAACATCATGTTTTCAAACAAGTTTACAACAACTTCAGTTCCATAGATCAGAGAGGCTTACGATGAGTAACAAAGTGGATTGTTGAAGATTCAGCGAAGAAAGTGATCTTCAGTTGAAATATTTGTGTCATTTATTTAGCTTCAATGAGTAAAACACAGAAAAAAAGACGTGACTCGTAAACTGATCTCACACATTTAATAAAAATCTAATCAAGAAGTGTTATACTCTTCGGGTTTGTTACTTATACTACACAAAATAGATACCAAAAAATTTTTAATTTTGTTTTTGTATTTAACATGTCCCAAAATATACGGAAAGTATTAGTATTCAGTATGCCGGGAATCTCTCACATTCAAAAGTATGCGAAGCTGTAGACCTTCATTTCACCAATCAGATATGGAACCGTTTTAAAACTATATCATCATAACTGTATACATCTTCAAAGAACCGTCCAAATTTTATGCGTTTGCGAAATTTCTACCGTGGGTGCAGTTCATCCCAGATAAATTTTAATATAATATTGGTTTTATACAAAAAAAAAATGAACAAAGCTAGACTCAGAAATGCTTAAAAACATGAGCGGAAAACAATTTCTCTGCGTCGTGCTGCTTCTTATTCATAGCGAAGGAAACGTGGTGACTACCAAACACACCAGCAGTGATAACGTCAGTAATATTCACGAAAGGACCAATAACCACTCGAATGTTTTTCAGCAAATTTATCAGTCTCAACTTCAGTATTGGAAATTTGAGGGTAACTCGCAACGTCTGCGGCGAAGCAGCGCTGGGACGTTACTTTATTACGATGAAGTGGATGCGAATATCTCATCATCATCAGAGTCTCTACGTTCATCTTCAGGAAATTCACCATTATTCAAGAATGTGGATCAACCATCAGAAACAACTGATGAGACTGCATGTCAATCAGTCATGAACGGATATCAACGAAATAAAAAGAAGGAAGTACAGATCGTTGTGTTGGCTCCACATGACCCATCTTATGATAAATACTCACTCCAACGAATCCTTCCTCCAATTCATATGGCAGTGAATAGTGAGCGAGTCCGTCAACTATTGCCTAATTGGGTTATTCAGGTTCGTTTTATGGATACACAATGTTCCTCCACCGTTGGACCGTTGGCTGCCGTTGATTTTTATATTAACAAAACTGCAGGTCAGTAAAGATTTCTTGACCGAGAAATTTAAATCCTCTTTCTCCGTTTGTTATAATGAAACTCAGCGGTGAGGTTTGAACTTTATATGACTACTGCGTAAGTAGACTATTATACTGTTTAATGCCCCTCCGTATCTAAAAGAGAATTTTCTTAACAAACTTTTTCCAAATTGACTGGATCACAAAAAAAAAATTCTGACGAATTGTAGCAAAATTTATCGAAAAAAAGAGAAATTCATATTTTGCGAACTTGTTATCTTTTATCTTCATTTTGATCAAAATCTTTTCCAAATAATAAGTTGCTTAAAGATGTTTCGTCCGATTGTGTATTGGATTGAATAGACCGGATGAGTTTTTATCAGAGGTGTAATAACAACGGAGTAATCCTGTAAATATATCTTCTGAGAAAAAATAGGTAAATATGCATAATCCTGAAAGTTGTATCATTAATTATGATATTTGCCAAGTCTCTTTAATGAAGAATCCAATAACTAACTCTCGTTCAATATCTCTTAAAATCCAATAATATTTTGACAAAATAGTATCCCTAGTATCCAATTCCTTAACTCATGATGAACCGTAACCTGTGCATATTCAGTTGAACTGTTGAACATGGTCTACATCCACTCATCAAAAGAGGATTCTTTGCTCACTCAACTCATCGTCAGTCGCACTCACTACACAAACAACTCTTGACGCTATCAGTCTTGATCAAGATTATACGGAGTTTTCTTCCCTTGTGTTTCCCTGTCATTAGCAATAAAACCATGTATTATGCATGCTTCTAGTTTTTTCCATCTAACGAAAAAACCTATGAATATCTCATCCGAATAAGTATAAAAAGGGTTGGAAAATTCAGAGGTTTTCATGTTTCACTCAATGTTACGTAGTTTTCCCCGAACATATCCTGAAAATGGATAGTCACATAGCCCCATTCTATTCAAGTGAAACCAAAATCTCTCTACAAAGTACTGTTAGAACGGTCAGGGTTATAGAAACTCACTTTGAAGCTGCGTGTCAACTAATGTAGACGAAAGGAACTCCTGAGGAATTAAAGTAATGTAATGTGTTCCAAAGTCTACATTAATTTATTTACTCCCAATAGGATTTGAATAGTGGATAACTCCAGGATTCTCGACACTTCCTATATAGAAGTTTAAATAGTATATTCGAAAAGGAACACATAACTCGTAACTATACCAGTTTGCAATTAGTTAACTTTAACTTCTATTTCCAGCCAAACAAAAATAGTTCTAGCAGAGAAAATAATAACTTGGATAGCAACTTAACCAGACAAAACGTTTCTTTCTTTTTTCAAAGGTTGTAAAAGAACGGCTTATCTCAAAGAAATAATACTCAGGAAGCTTTGCTCAAAGAACTTTTATCACTAAACTGAAATTTTTCTTGTCACTAATGGATATTATGCGACGTCAAATATAATGGTATAATACTCCTGATAGGTGATGCACAAAACTCTCAGACGAGGTTTTATGAATTGGCATTTTTAAAGTTTAGGGGAAAATATCAATATTAATATTGAGCCTATAAGTGAGCTTTTCACGAGATTTTTATGGTTTATAAAAACCATTCTTACCAAACTCCCTTTGACAATGATGGAAGCGAATTCAATACTTATTCGTCAGAGTGTAGTAAACCGAATACAATGGTTCTCTCAGTTTTTACCATCACCGGTGCCTACTTGCCTGCTATAAAGAATTGGACATCTATCATATACCTTAAATTTTTAATATAATATGGCATTTGTCAACTAGACGTATAGTATGGCGTGATTCTACGTGCCTGGAGGGAAGCTCTGATTTAACCTCAGTTTTGTGGTGATTTGGAAATGAGAGCAAAGGGATGACAATGTCTGAAAAAGTAATGTGCATTGATCCTATAGTATTGTGCTGAAATTCTCAATTTCAATTTGACAGTATAACTGTAATAAGAAAGCAAGGAAAGAGAAAAAAATAAAACGGGGAAAGCAGTGCTAAACTTTTAATATTTTGCCTCTTTATTCGTCAAACTAGGGGCATATTTTTTAGAAATGAATCCTTCAGAATAAATGAAAAGAGTGTGAACTTGGGAAAAATTACTTTCTAGATGTATATCTTGGACCAATGTGTGACTACGTCATAGCTCCTGTAGCTAGATTTGCAGGCCATTGGGGAATACCCGTCTTGACTCCAGGTGCTCAAGCAGAGGCTTTTCGACATAAACCACGACAGTATCCAACTCTAACAAGACTAGCGGGTAAGGTTAAATTGCAAACCTTAGATTCTGCTAATCTTACATTATATGAGTGGCTTTGAGGTTTCATTTGTACCTGATTAATGTTTTCGAAAGCCAAAGTGCACCTATTTTACGGGGTTGCTCGTAGCTACTTCTCAGAATTACACTGAAACAAAGTGGCGTTCAACTCCAATCACTTAAAAATGTTCAGGTTGAATGAAAACGCTCCAAAATATCACTTATAGTTTTAATTATTGCTGAGGAATTTCGGGTGGTTTTTCTTATTCTCAGGTTCTTATAGCTTGGTTGGCGAGGGATTTTCTAAGATTTTAGAACTTTTCGGATGGCGACATGTCGCCCTATATTATCATAACTATGCTGTAAGCTCGGGCAAGGGACATTCCTTGTGCCATTTTACCTTAGCCACAGTATTCACCGCACTGAACAGCACGCCGGTCTACAAGAGTTTCGATGAAACACAAGAAGATAAACTAGACTTCCACACTGCCCTTAAATCCATCGCTACAAAGGCTAGAAGTGAGTTGATTTTCTGGTAGATATAAAAAGTTTGCATGAATTACCCAGCTCAAAGACTAGTTTTTTTTTGCCAATGTCTGAGCACATACCTATTTCTTGGAGGACAGACATCAAGAAAATTTATATACCTAATCTATGATAGACGTTTTTACTTTGCTGGTACTCATTCGCAAGCTCTTGCTTTTAACTTTCTTTCTTCCTTGCGGGCTTCGTCTTGTCCTCATGCTTTGTCGTAATTCACTTGTTCTCCTTGTCTGAATGTTGCATGCATAAAAACAATGCCATTCTTAAAAAAGGCTTTTTATGTTAATATGCTTTATTGTTTGCTCTCAAGCGTCGTTTCCTTACGAGTACGCAGCGTTCCCCCAAAGAAGTCATTTTGAATTTCTTTCCTTTCAGCTTTATACCTGCATTTGAAAAATTACGAGGTTGTTGAATGAGAGCGCGATAAACTATCATTTTAAAAACAATGTTATCAAGAGTCTCAATTTAACTTCTTGAATGGTATATAAGCAAATCCTACAAATAAATATATTTCATATTCAACTTAGCGAAAGTAAAGAATTTCGCTGCATATGCGCATGCAATTTTATACATTTATTTTGAGTTTGCTCTCTTTATATGTTCTCGAGGTTTTTCTTGGCTGGAGGGAATTGCCGCGAAAGAAAAATCATGCATAAATGTTTCATGCTTTTAGAAAATCTACAGGGAATCCCTTTGCGTAGTGAATTTTCCTTTCTATTTGATGAATGTGTTACCACCTTTGTTCATCCTTTTCCCTTTTTCTTTGTAACACTTCTTCTCGTTTTCCTTTCCATTTTATTTCTTACATCGTATATTTCTCGTCGTTTTAAAGACATCTTCAAATTGAAGAAAATGACACGAAGGTGTTTACTAGATAGAGCGGTGAATATTGGAAACGCTATGGAGTATGAAGTTTATTTTGTGCATTGTTACATTTTAATTGTATCCCAATGATGAATGCATACACTAACGTCAAAGCATCTTGTTCCAGGGACAGTAGTACTCTCCTCCAAAGGGAGTTTTTCCATAATTTACAATCATCGTTCAAGTAAGCTTATTTACCTAGAAATTTCCTTACAAAGTAGTTTCTTTCTATCATGGCAATCAATTTAAAATTTCGACGTGAAGTTATTGCTCACAAGCTGTGAGCGATAAAGTGTTTGGGGAAAGTGTTTTGCTCATACAATGGTCGTCCAGTAACCACAGTCAGGGCAATTTTTACAAAAAAAGATGTTTTATTTACTGCCGACAGTTTTTTTTCCTTTTCTCATTTCTATCTGTACGATTTGCGGAACATGAAACCTAAGTAGCTTTATTTAAACTTGAGCGGGGCCTTTATCCATTAAAAAACAAACCGCACTCATCTTTTTAACGGGGATAGTACTTAAGTAAGCACCCATTAAATGTTAGAATGATATTGTTTTTAGAAAGGATATGGTGCCATTTAGATATGCCGCATGGTATCATTAAAAAGTTTCACTTTGTATACTGGTAGAATATTTTTTATTTTCGGGTGAGATAAGAGAGTTTAGTAGAAAGTAAGGCATATGATAGAAATCCTTTTCGCTTGCGTAGTTTTCTTCCTGGCCACTTGTAATGTTTAATGTGTGTCTTTCATAAACCACAGAAACGTGGCTAGCTCCGCCGACTGGTTAGCATTTTAGCTGATGATGTACTTAGCTACGTGGTTTAAAGATTTTCAAAGACACACACGAGGTATTCAATGTGCCGGGTAGAAGGACGTGGCCTAAACACTACAGTTTTTCTCATTAACTAACCCTTTTATGTTGCGAAGGGTAAAACCGTACAACAGATGCACCAGAATGGTCCTCATGACAATGAAAACAACAGGAAGAATGAGAAGGCAGGTAAACTGGATTGCAAAGCCCTTTTCCATTTTTTCCTCGACAAATTGTTAAACAAAATCTTTCCAAGCCTACTTTTCCCCATAGTTTTATATGAAAAATAATAACATGTCATTTAATTAGTTCACAATGAGAGTTCTTAGCCAGTGAAAACATCTAACGCAAATAAAGCTGCTAGTTTTACAGACGTAGCTGATAAAAAGTATGTACAGCGTTTGAGTTTCCTTGAAAATAATTGAAAGATTTAAAAAAAGGGACTAAAAAGTGTATCACTTTACCCCTACCGCCTGAGCCTAAAGCTTTCGAATGAGCTATCACTAGCCATAGTTTGTAATTCAAAAAAATTATTTAACCTTGATGTCTCCGGCATCTCAAGTACCCACGTACCAAATTTGCAGTGAACCGGATCTCACGGTCGATAGTTATTGCATAGATGTACGGACATAAAAAAATCAATACTTGGCTACGTAATAACGCAATGCTTTCTAGATTTTGTCACTGTATAAATATGATTTTACAAAATGTCTTAGAGAAAAAACTATCGTCATTAAACCCCGTCTTTCCTTTAAATTTAAGATAAAGAATTTATCGTTTTTATTTTTGAAACAAATGAGTAGCATATGAAACTATAACAAAATATACACATATTTCAAATCTGACTTGCTTATCGCTTATTTTGGCTAGCTAATTATTGCATACCCTGAACCTTTGCTTTTCGAAGTAATTTTTGATAGTTACTAGTATATAAATTTCATGTATTTTGCAAGATAATACATGATAAATTTGATTCATTGTAAAAGTAAATTAAAAAGTAGTAGTCGTGCTCAAATCAATAAAACGTTCAATTTCTGCTCTATCCAAAAATCTCAAAGTTTATTTTTAGCTTAATTTCAAGAATTCCTGCATTGATTTTTGTTACTTAAGGAAAATTTTCGGTGTTTTGAGGTAGTTTAATATCTGTATTTCTTACTTCTTCCTTAGATTAAGTCTTTTTCCCATGAGCTAGGTGAAGGTATTCATTTCTTCGAAAATAAATAATTTCGAATAGCCTCCCTTGCTACATATGGTGTAGATTTTTCAAGCAATCCATCTTTTTATGAAGTATCTAAGTAGGTGTATCTAGGGTCTCATGGAGTTTTTCAATCCTCTATCAACACAACTAAACCTTCGGGATATATTGGTAAAAGAAGCGTAAAAATTACATATGTCAAAAATCAAAGTTCAATTCCTTCGAACATAGTCCAAAGACTGTAAATAAAATTCAGTGCGTAGGCGTGGTACTGTACCTGAACTCTAAGGAATAAAAATAAATTGATGACGGAACCCACTCAAGTTGTAAATGTTGACGCATGCTTTACCACCTGGAATCACGGCTGAGAAGTTAGAAGTGTTGAATAACTGTCATGCTACGTTACCCCAGTTTCAGCACCCAGAGAGTGAGCTGTTATACCAATTCCATGTTTGCTGCCAATCTTCCAGTAAGATTTCAGAAGACGCGAGAGTCTAGCGGAAAATTGGAAGATAAACATTGAAAAGCCACCCTTTCATGATTTGAATCCCTGCAATGGAGCAGTGTGTTCTTTTCAATGAATTCCTCATATTTATTTCATATACATAAAACTCGTATGCAGAAAATATTCTTGAAAAAATCAAATAAGCTATATTCCGCTTGACCTGGATGTAATCCGCTTTAGTACAATTTGAAATTACTTAACCTAACACATTGCCATATTGAAACTCAAAAATGGCATGCTTTCCAAATTTTCATTTCCCAAATTTTTTAAATGCCATAAATTTTGTTTTGTAGAATATACAGGGAAGTGACCAGTTGCTGATATCTTTTTATTGATCGCGTTTGTAAGAAGGTGATGTGAACCAAAATATTCTAAGGATGTTTTTTTAATTGCTTACTAAACAGAACTCAAAAATTTAGTTACGTTCGGTTTCATAATTACAAAAATAGCATGTTTAGATGTACGCGCTACATTATATAATAAGAAATTTGGAAAATGTGGTCGAATAATTTATTTCAGCTCAACTTATTCATGACACATTATGATTCACTGGACACAAAACTATAAACCAAACGTAACTTTAGCTTGACAAGATGATGTAATCTACCTACATATTTTAATGTAAGGGCAGAGTATAAAGTATTTTTGACCCTCGGTCTTGGAACTTACGCTTGCATAGAATATTTGGTGTTATTTATAGACACTCAAGTTAAATTATAGGAAAGGAAATTCATTTGCCAAATTATCTACTTACACCTTTCTGCATTAAGTTAACTTATTTGAAAGGTAATTCCCATAGGATAATTCTGGAAAATATTGACTCTTTTTTGAATTTTTTGTTAAGTTTTTAGTTATTTCTTAAAAAATATAAACCCAAATGTATTTCTACAATCAAACGGTATATAAATCAACTGGAGTATTGAATCTCTGCGAACAAAAAATATGTTTTAAAAGTAGTAACTTATGCATATAGGCTTCGGAAACCAACTTATTTCAATAGAGGCTGTTGTTTGTCTTACGCAATATCATNTTATGCATATAGGCTTCGGAAACCAACTTATTTCAATAGAGGCTGTTGTTTGTCTTACGCAATATCATCGGACATGTATTTTTGAATTGCTTACAAAAATTACCACACTTCAGGTCAAACTCAGCAACATTACCAATGTTTTGATTTTGCATGTTTGTTTTAAAAGTTGCGGAACTTTACGGAAGAAAGAATAAGGAAAATGTCGCTTGTTGCGAACAAAAAACTTTGCTCAAGTTTTTATGTGTGCTTTGTTCATGCACAATTATTTAAACGTTGAATGACTTGTGAAGATAAAGGGTGCTTTGTAAATGCTTTTTACTGCGTTGAATTTCACTTTCGTTAGAAGCACATTAGAAAAGAAAAAGTTTGTTAACTTGAGAACTGCTCAAGTATTCAACAGGAGGTTGTTTTTTGGAAAACATTGTAATAAAGAGAGCACACTTGCGTGATTAATCAGCATTCTTCTCTTTTTGGAAGTGTGTATAAAGTCAAGCTAACGACTTCCTTTGCTATTGGTAGCATATCCTAGCATTGCCAACCCTTCTACTCCAGTCGGTCTCAGTAATTCTAGTTTAAAACCGTCTTAATTTGGTCTGTTTTGTTGCAAGTTACAAGGAGCGAAAGCTGTTAAACTTGTAAATGTAAATCATTTTATTTTTCTACATACCCGAATAAAGAAAGACCCAAGCAACCAAACGCGAGGGATACTAGTAACAGTAAAAAGTTCTGTTTTAAATAATATTCGAGCATTCAAGAGAACTAAATTACTAGAATAGAACGCTTTGATAAGATAATGTGAAGAACTTGCATACAACAATAATAAAGTGAAAGTTTTAGCTTTAAGATATGTATCAGAAGCAAAGAAAGCCTGTTTTCCAAGAATATAGCTTTACGTATTTACTCTACTTGTAAACTTTTTACTTCTTTCCTTAAACAAAATACGGTCATTAAATTTAAGCTGGCTTGGACGAGGCGCTAGTATTACTTTTAAATGTTGCAAAACGCTTTGCGAGCATGGTAGTAGCATTAAAATTTTGTTATTTGCATAAAGTGCTGCGCCTCAATCTCACTTTACTTGAAAAATTACCAATGCTTTCATTACTGCTAATGATTGTTATAAATTAATCTTGGACTTTTTCTCCTCATAAAAGTTGTTATACTCTGTGCGTCGCCATCTAAGGTAAGAGACATTCTGCTGGCAGCTGACGAATTAAACATGGTCTCTTCTGGGGAATACGTGTTCTTCAACGTAGAGCTTTTCACAAAGTAAGTGAAACTGTTTCTAATGTAAAAAGTTTTTTATGTTATAAATACATTTTTAAGCAGGGAGCTATATTAGCATTTATGGTTGAGAAAATGCAAGTGATGAAATTTATGATGTATGTTAATGATTAGAGGTAAACTTTAGTATCATTTTATGAACGATCCTATCTTTGAAACTTTAAACAATTAAATAAAAAGTGCTTTTTGTATTATGATGCAATAATCGTTAGACAAAATATAAAAAACTAAATGTTAAGGTTCTGGAAGACAGAATTTTTACCGTTACATCAATTGGTTTTGATTTGGTGTACCATTGGTCTTTCACAGTTTGAACGAAGGATATAAGCCGTGGTTTCAGGAAAATGCAACAGCAGAAAATAATGATCGGGCAAAGAGGGCATATCAGGCACTACTCACAGTTACAGTTCGACCCCCTCCAACAAGTGAAGAATATAACAACTTTGACAAGGAAGTGAAAGAGCTAGCCCTAAGCAAGTTTAATTTTTCGTTCGGCCAAGAACCAATCAATCCGTTTGTTACTGCTTTCTACGACGCAGTTCTTCTATATGCCATTGCGTTAAACGAAACCTTAGAAAATCAGGGTTCCATTTCCAACGGTACAGAGATCACCATGCGAATGTGGAACAGAACATTCGAAGGTTTGTAGCAATGTGCTTTACCACAATGCAAGTTGTGCAATGACCTATGCCACAATAGCCTTTTTAGTACTGTCAATTATTTTGTTCTGATTAACTAATCTCTGAAAGCAAACTCTGAGTAGAAATTGTCAAGAGTTTTTAATACTTTCACCAAATCCATCATGTAGGAATCACTGGAACGGTGAGCATTGACTCTAATGGGGACAGAAATGCAGATTATTCCCTTCTGGATATGGATAAAGATACAGGAATTTTTCACGTAAGTTCCACATTTCACAATATACATTAGTGATATGACCGATAAAATTATCATTTATAAATTTGTTACAGTTTGTTACTTGTTGCTCAGTATATAACGGCAGACTGGTTGTTATTAGTTCATTGCAAGAAGAAATTACATAAAATAAACTAATTTGCCGAGTTTCGAGTCCGCATGTATCGTAGGTACTTATCGATTTCCTTACTAGGGAATCTTCTTTTGTGTGACTTGGATGAGCATAAGTCAGCCTCATGGAAATCTAATAGCGTTATCCTGAAGATGGTTGACGGTAGAAAGACACAGAAGCTCTCATAATTAAATGTAAAAACGCTCTTTGATATTGTGCGGAAAGGAAATGGCAAAACTAGGGTTATGGGAAACCTTTGAAGTTTTACATTTCCCCAAATGGATTTCCCCTAGTTTAGGAACAATAGAACTAATAATGAGCTTTTCTCATTTTTGTATCTGAGTAAGTGCATGTAGATGGTCTTGGTTTTTCCAGGTGGTTGCCCACTACTCTGGCAAAAACAAATCTATCACAGAGGAACAAGGTGTCGAGATTCATTGGCCAGGAGGGAGAAAAACTGCACCACCAGATACCCCAAAATGTGGTTTCGATGGCTCTGGGTGTCCAAGTAAGAAATTTAATGTTATATTCTCTTGATGTTTCAAATAAACGTCAGGATTACTCATTGATGCTACTTTATGCTATACAAATTATTCATGTGAATCCAACCTGGAGCTACTTCCATAAATTGGGGTTTAATTAAATGCTTTGTTGCTTTTTTTCATCACACTTCACCAACTTGAATAATTGACTACTGGTTTTTCATCGTTTTAACCTAACTTGTGTGGGAGCCCAATTGTTCAAAGTAACTGCACCAATAATTTGCAGTTGACCCCTTTGCTGTTGTGGTCATTGAATGTAGATAATTAGTTTGCGTTGATCCCTTTTAGAAGAATTTTCCCTTAGAATGAGTAAATACAAGCAGCGGGTTAAAAACCAAGGAACTTAACGCTTCGTTTTCTGTCGTTACTTATATGTGAAAAAGTCACAAGTTTTGCAGTGAGCATTAAAGAACAGAGTAATATTTTCAAAGGGCTTCTCCTTGCCAGTTACCTAATTAGTACATGGACGAAATAGAACAGACATCGCCATTGAAAACGAAAAGACACAGAAAGTATAACGCGGAGCGAGGGACTGTGTTTCCTTTCGTTCCGAAGACTACTTGTCTAGAGACTCTTCGATAAACGAAAAGAACAACTTTAATTTTGCTGCGAACGGAGTTGTTCACGTTGTTTTATATTGCATCTAATCTGGATGTCCGTCCGTTTTTATGCGCTTTTTAAACAAATAAAGTTACTTATTCGGTAGTTAGTTCTAGGGTCATAGCAGGAAAATTATTAGAATCTAACTTATATGTTTACAACAACTTATTCAATCGACGTAGTGAATTCTTTTGATGAACTATTATACATAGTTGGTAATTACTAAAAAGAACATATCATTTGCAACATGGTTAACGAATTTTAAGTTTTTATTTTATTGATAGT
This sequence comes from Lepidocyrtinus dapeste, assembly GCA_036850885.1. Taxonomy (NCBI): domain Eukaryota; kingdom Metazoa; phylum Arthropoda; class Collembola; order Entomobryomorpha; family Entomobryidae; genus Lepidocyrtinus; species Lepidocyrtinus dapeste. Next base: position 21,511 of record JAANSQ010000442.1, read on the forward strand.
TAAGCTTGAATTTTATAACAAAATTATGGAAGCGTTCAGCTGAACCAGGTAAAATAAACGTATATGTGTCATAGTCTCATCCTGGAAGAATGAGTTATACTTTCATTGTCCAAGGAACAGGGCTTTTGTTAAAATTTCTATTATCTTGGTTGTTCACTTCTGGTTTCCCACTTTCTCCAAAATTATTCTTGACTGGATACTTGCACTAACGTATATAAGGTCTTTGCATTCTGCTAGAATCGAGAATATCATCTTTTAATCCTAAATTTTCATTTATTTTCAGCCATGCCAAAGTACGTGATTGTTGTGATCGCCCTAAGTTCCGCTCTGGTTATCATGCTAATTACGTTATTCTTCATATACCGGTAAGAACAAAAGCGAACACTTGTCTTTGTATTATTGGACTATAGACTTAATGAGGTTATTTGGCTTTTGGTGAGATATTAATAACTATCAAAAGGAATAGATTCACTCACATGGAATAATTCAAATGGCTGCACTTAATACAACTTTTGCAGTGGAATTTTTTTATCCCCATAATAGACGTAATATAGTAGTTAAAAGCTATTTAGTTACGTAGCTGTACAGAATTAAAGGGTTGCAGCTTCTTCGATCTGTATCAGGCTCGCTATCCCTATCGGATCATAAAATACATTGGCATATTTTTAGCAGCGACTACTCCATTCCAAGTGCAAATATATCTATTGGTTTAGCTTATAGCATCGGGCGCATGCGTTGCTCAGCACTAATGCAACCATATACAAACAAAATTAAACAGGATTTTAATGACTACCGAAATCTTAAAAATAATTAAACGACAAATTTCTGATGTCTTCTTACTTACTACCTCATCTCATGAGTTGACCCTGATGTCTCGAACAATGTACATATATGTATATCTTGCTCATCTGTATGACAAATGTCGAAGACACCCATCATCATGTCATCATATTTTACGTCAATCTGTTACCCAGGTTAAACTTTTTCTGGAACCAGACGGACACGTCAAATAAGTAGAGCTTACTTAGCTTCACTAAACAGTAAATGGTTGATATTATGTAGTATACTACCAGCATGAAATAAAACCCATGCATTGTATGTCAAAATACGCAGTCAGGTAAATTTAAAATTTTTTACCGGCGTATATTCTCCTGTCAGGTTTCATAATTCGTACGAGTTTCTCCTCGCGTTTGTGTGGCCTGTAGTTTTAATTCATAGTTTTATTTGAAGATTAACAATTTCCAGATGGAAAAAAGAAAAACTAGCAGTGACTTGAAACTCTACTGAATTTCAAGAAATGTTTCGCAAAGTAATCGTGAAAAATGGGCCAACAGGCCATAATATATAACATATATAGTTTTTTTGTTACGTATTTAAAATCTTGAAGAATTCTTATTCTCGTTTTAAATAACATTGTATGACACGGCAATTACTGCGAATAGTATGCATGCATTTAGCATAGCTTACCTATTTGTTTATCCAGACATGAGATTCCATTCTTTGCTACAAGTTTAAATATTTTGGAAACCTACACTAGTTATGTAACGCGGCGCGTGTGTGAGTTTGTGGAATGCGTTTTGTTTCCTCCATATACCAAGGAAGAAAATCTTGGAATATTGCTCTAGAAGTGTTCTAGCCACCCGTAGAATTTAAACAAGGGGTTCAGCCTGTTGTAAAAATGTTCATGATTATCGCTCCTATGTCAAACAGTTGAATTGTCGCATAAAAAACTTGACTTGAGCAATTAGTTAGCTGAATCAGTTATGTGGTGTAGTGGTGGTGCGTGACACAGTTCGCTGGAATCATTATTGTTCCTTATACAGTCGCTTGGTTCAATGCACAAAAACGCGAACTACAGTCTCGAATCACGCCACAACTAAAATTTCTAGCTATCAGCCCTTTACTTCTTTGCATACGTCAGTTAAAAATACAGACACACACATGGGAGGAGTGAGAATGAAGCGTGACAGTTTGGTTTAATCGGAGTAACAGGGAAAGCTAGAAAAGTTAAGGGCTTTTCGCTTCACATGACACTAAAAATGAAAACTTTGACGCGTAGTAAAAGTTAAGTCAGCCTTGATAGAAATTGTAATGACTTAGCAAAAGCTAACAAAGCGACTGCTAGGATTCAAAGTTCTCCTAAAATTGTATATAACACCAGAACAAACACTGAGATTACATTACGTCAAACCTTGCTAACATTACATATTTTACATCTGGATGGGGGGTGTAGATTTCATACATTAAATTATTGTTTAGGCGTAACGAAAACTGATGGCGACAAAATATTTCAATTTCAAAGTTTCTCATTATTTTCCCGCTAAAATCGAATTCATATAATGTAGGGAATTATGGAAATAATTAGTCGTTAGGACAGTCAAAATATCGAGGCTTAAAACTTAAAATTTTTAATTTTAACCCTATCATTAAGTATGCCTCTACACTCCCTGAAAGTTCTTTAACCTTTATAAATTTAATGCTAAAATCACTGTTTCATTAAACTTTAAAAAAAAATACATTGTATCTGGCGAAACCAATCATTGAAGATTTACCTGACATTACAAACCTGATTTGGATATATAGGATGAATCTAGAATGAGTTTACACTTTCGACTTTCGAAGAAAGTAA
>JAANSQ010000443.1:0-24139 GCA_036850885.1 Lepidocyrtinus dapeste
CAAGCTGGAAAATCAATTTCATATTCACACTACAACCTGGTCCATCAATGACTTTCTTTCATGAACAAGCTATAAAATTCAGACTCAAGTGTAAATGGTGTCGCGTGCGAACGCAAGGGAAAGGGATTGGGAAGCTTGCGAAACAAAGGAAATGAATCTCATTAATTATTTAGTTATACTTTCGTAGTTCCCAATTCTCTAGGGATTTGTGCATTTTATAAATAATTCATACATTCCAGCTAGCAAGCTTCCCATTTCTTTACAAGGTAAACACCATTCGACGATGTGTGAGTCTGAAGGAGAAATGAAAAAGCAAATTATTTTTTGTTTCTTGAGCATATAATTCTGAGTTGGTCGTACGTAATACTCGTAATATTGTTATTGTTGCATTATTTGCATTGTTTTGTCATTTTTATAATATTCCATATAAACGTGAATTTTTTCCGCATTTTATTCTATTTCTCAATTTATTATTCGCTGCAGCATTTTTTAGTCATATAATTTTAATGTGTATCCAACAGAGCTGATTTATCATTCGGCATGTTGCCTTATTATGCATCCAATAAATTAAATCAATGTCTTAAGTGTGACGATGTGAATTTTGTCGGAAGTTTTTCAGTGTTTTTCAATTCACTATTTTCGAATAATTCTGTTTGTGGCAAATATAACTTTGTTTTCTAGTTTTCTTTATAATTCGCTATGTCTTATCTATCTCAAAGAAATTTTTTTAAAACATTCGCAAGAGAAAACAGTAAAAACAGAAAATACGTTACTTTCAAACACACTCTCATCGTATCTGTTCTTTATGAAGCCAAGCTAAGCAAAAGTATATAATTTTTTAGTTATCTTTAATTTGAGTCTCCACGTTTTCTGCCATTTTTCTCTCAATCTCAAGTCCATAACTACATATATTCCGTTTCCAATATTCTGTTTTGTTTACTACAAACGCGTCGCCGCTATTTCATTTTTCACACGCAAAGAAAACAAAAAACTGAGTTATTATTTTTTATCGAGAGAAAGCTGAAAAAAAGTGAAAGCTGTTTGCCCACAAAGAAATGGATGACTATAAAAACTGTTTAAAAATTGTTAGGCGGCAAGGCTGCAACAAATTGGGGATGCACAAACGAAAGCCAGACTGTCGGAGGTAATAAGTCAGCTCTGTTGCGTTCGTTCGTAACTCTAAAGCATTACGTACTATAATTTTTTCCTCTCTGTCTCTCTCTCTAAATCTATCTCTATTTCTCTCTTTTTAGTTCGACTATTGTTTTTGTTGTCGCTCTTGTTATTTGTCACTTATTTTTGTGAACTTTTTGTGGAGAGAACGAACGAGCAGCAAGCCTTTATAAATCCCCGTGTGTCTTTTTTCCTATCTCAATTTCAGATTCGTGTGGTAAACGCGTTCCGTCAGGGTCTAGACACGCGCTATGGTGAGCGAAGTAATCCCTCCATTGCGGCGGTACTACAAAAGCAAGCCTCGCTCAGCAAACGACTCTCGCAAACTTCTTCCATTGAATATGCTGACAATTATCCGTATGAAGTGTCGGTCCCCGAGTTTGAGCGCCTGTCCTCCCGAAGCCATACAGAAACCGCGGTGTAGAAACACTATACATACTATAATTTAGCAACGTGAAACAATTTCCCCTATTTACTATTATCTTTCTCTAAAAAATGATTTTCTACGAAATAAGGGATCATAGATTATCAACTATTACCCTTTAATTATGTGGACATCTTTATATATGTACTTAAAAAGTGAGAACTGGAACTAGCATCATTTCGTTTTTTATGAAACACGAAGAAAAAAAAAGTTACATTGCGCCTAAAGGTTTATACCAGACATAACTATAAGTTTTAAGCATATACCACCTCAAATAAAAGTCACACCGGAAGGTAGAGTAGTCTACTGTACATTATCGAATCGATACTAATTTCCTCTTGGTTTTCAATGTTAACACTCCGAAATACATTTTTAAGGAAATTTAGTTGATTTTGATTGGCGAAAAACGCATCTCAAACTATAAGCGGCCTTTTTAGACATTGTTGATAAACGTGTTTAAAACATCTGATGACAATTCTAAAGTTTTGTCTTGAAATTCTCAAAAATGTATAGATTCAAAGTGGAGTAATTTCTTTCTGGTTGTCAGTACACTGCTGGAATTCGAAAGTCAATTCTCAAGAGACTCATATTTTTTGTTCTTTTTACTCATTTTTTTAAAAGTCTACCTTATTTTTAATAGGATAGTGTAAACTAAATAGCATAAAAGATTTTCAAAGTTTAGCTAGTTTGTATGGGTAGCGTATCATGTGAATTTCTTTGGTTATTTGTGACTTAAGACTATATTAAATATATTGGAGTTGTACCTTGGAATAAAGTACATCTCATTTTTTCTGATTCAATACCCGAAAAAAGACGATAACATTTTTAGCGTTAGCTAAGGTAGTCCCGACACAGCAGCGATTCATTCTCTTAAAATAAGTTTTGAGCGAAACCATTTCGAAAATTTTATGCGAGACACTACCCCTTCCCTGCTACTGTATAAACGCTACAACAGTTGGTACAGCTTGACAGCGTTTTGGTGTCAGCTTTTTATGTTTTTAGTGGAAACCCTCAATGGAAGTTATTTTAGTTTGCTGAATCTAAAGCTATTTTTATTGAATTCTGTCAATTAGTCCTTTTTGTTTTTTCTATGTGACGAAATGATAAAAACTGAGATTTTTATCTACAGCACGTTGTCCTATATTTGAGTGAACACTTCCGTAAGCTTCGAACTGCAAGTCATTTACTGAGGTCGCAATAAAACCCAAAAAAATATGCTATTTTTTATAAGAAAACGTTCTAAAAAAACAAAATGTACAAAAGTCTATACTTAATTTACTGCAAAAATACTAAACAATTTCGTGATCTTAAAAGGCGGGGAGTAAAATATTTAAAAGTATCGACTATCTTGTATGTACTTTCAAACAACGNAGTATCGACTATCTTGTATGTACTTTCAAACAACGAATCTAAATGTCTGGAAGACAAATTACTTATTCTCCGAAAAAAAACAAAACTTTTGAGGTGTGAATGTGGCTTGTGCATTGTGATCATTACGAAAGCTCGTTGTTTCGTTTGGCTTTGGTAGAGGAAGGGGTTGAGTGAAAGCAAGGAATCTTTGGAATAGTCTCCTAGTTCAAAGCAAGTGGTAACCGGAGACCATCTTTGTAGCGGAAATAGAGCGGTAGAAACACATAGTAGCAGCTTTTCCCCAGTCACATTTTAAACTACTGTCTTTTCTATTCGTTTTTTAAGAAGTACCACATAGGACCATATCTTGAGTTGTGTCATATTTATGAATTTACACTACTTTTCATCCATACACTTGAGTTAAAACGTAGGAGTGTGTAAGTAGTGGGATATTATGGTGGTTGAGTTGATTCCAATCACTTTTACTGTAAGGCATAAATTGTTCCTTAAAGCTAGAGTTAAAGATTACTCTATAAGTATTAAACCTTATGTAAAGACAATGATAAGCAATGCATCTAATACTGACATCGATTTAAACTATCTTCATCTGACAATTAAGTATATCATGTTGACTAACGGTTCATAAATGGAAAGTGAGTATTCTCTCTAGGAGTTTGTATTCAGAGTTGTGTGCACATTAGCTTAATTACATTCTAGGGTGGTTTAGGTAAGTAGCGGAAAAGGACTCGTGATTTCTTTATTTATGGTTTGCTTTTGGTGTATACAATAGAAAGCTTGGAGAAACCCATCAAGGACTATTAAAATTGTTGGTATCCCACAATTACTTTATACCTTCAGTAGATACTTTAGCATGAGACATTTAGTTATGCAAGATGGAGACGTAAAACTCAACGATAATCTGATGTTACGACGCTATTCAAGACAAGACTGAGAGACCCTAGAGTTGGGTGAATATTTTGAATTCCAGTCAGAAACAATTTAAAAATCCGAGATGACTTATTAAAACATTATTTGGAACAACGATGATCACGCAGTCACGTTATAACAGGACTAGGACTAATATTTACAATCAAGCATACTATTGGCATGACAAAGACTTTTTTTCAGCTTGAATGGGTAAGCACGTGAAACACATCCGAAATTTACAGCTTAATGTTATGCCATATTCTAGCCCATCTTGCCATCTTCCCAGGTCACAGGTATGCTAATTTAGAAATCGTAAGTTGGACTCGAATATTGCCTTTTAATATTATCGTTATGTTGTACGTTGTTAGCTTCACACTGATATTAATTCATCTAAAAATGTACCTTAGGCGGAAAAAGTGTACTTGTTTCAACTAGAATTTAAATTTGATGTTATAATGGAGGTAGTTTAGAGTTTTATTTGTACATAAAAGTTACTAAAAGTTTATTAAGTTTTTACAACATCGGTTTGATACTGATGCAACCATGTTATCCTAACAAGGGCCCTAAATGCGTAAGCTTTTCATTTTGATTATTTCCGAAAGAATCCATATTGATAAAATCCTCACTTATTCAAAGTTTTCTTGAATTCACCATCATCAATACATTGTTGCGAGGAAGGAGAATATTATATATTTTTTCCGAGTTTAATACTCCACCTCGGGACTTAGTTCTGTCCGACTAAATCTCCACGAAATAATTGTAAGGATTGGAAATCCACGAGGGATTGGATTTTACACTGAAAAATCACTGAAATGAAAATGTATTACGCATTGTACATACAGTAGTAAGTAAGTAAAATGATGCTACTTTTTAGTCTTAAATTGTTAAAAGATGTTGTTGTTGTTGCATAGAAAAACTATAAATATTACTTATGGATTATAAAGCTAGTGAAAAAGAGTTTATAGCATGTTGAATTTTTTATGGTGAAATTAAATGTGTGGGTAAAAGCGTCTCAAAAAAAAAGATTGAAAGTACTTGTTTAGTATTATACCGTTTTAAAACGAAAATGCTGGATAATAAAATACGGTACACTATTTATGTACGGTGACGGCATAAGTTATTTCTTTTTTTTAGAGTTAGTAAGGAAACTGAAATGTAGACAAAATTAGGATGGAATATACAAATTCTATGATAATCAAAATTTCTACGGATGTATGCCTATCTTAGGGAAAAAAAATTTAACTGACAATGAAGATAAAAAGCAGGAGAGAGCCCGTATGATATTCATGAAATTCTATTTAGATACTATTCAAAAATATATATTATCTATGAACACAAACACACAGCTAAAGAATCCTGCGTTACTATTGGAACAGGTTACAAAACATTAGATGTTTCGTTTTGAACAGGAATAGCATATATTTGTTGAGAATTACATAAAGCAATTTTCAAGGATAATTTAGTTTATTGATTCTAGTTGTATTAGGAAATAGTAAAGTTACGAAATGTAAGCTTTGCAAAACACAAAGCGTCCAGATAGCCCGAAAGTGCTCCTCGTTCAGCCTAAATTTCTCTTTTAGCTTGGGTAAGCTACAGATGCAGGAGTATTTACAAAATATCCAATTTCCATCTTTTATTTAGAGGGATGAGCCATGAGCGTCTGAAAAGCAATATGAATTGAGGAGGATGTAAGCTACAGTTTGGGTTTGTCTAATGTTTTGTCTACTTTTAGCATGTCAATAGGATGAAACACCACCTATGCTTTTTTTACAGGATTCTGTATCGAGTTATAAGAAAATGTATGTATTTACATTAAGTGTTCATTACAAAATGTTATTAATTATTATTATATTGATAATATTGGTATAAAGTGAGTGTATGGCGTTTGTTATAAAATTGTTCGATGTATGAAGTGGCGTTTTCCGAATCCGATTTCTTTGCTCTTTTAATTTGTCTAGTTTCTTTGAGAGAGATGGTACACATGTATAACTACTAAGATATGTGGTGACTACAAAAAAGAAATAAATAAAGAATGTTGTTTTCCTACAAATGTTACATTTCATGAGACTCTCGCCTGTGCCGATGTTGTGCCTGTGTTGAAGTTTCAATTTATTTATTGACATTGCATGTTCAACATCTGCTCTGAGTTTCTGTTGCTTAACCTCTAAAATGGACCTGGTCAGAATCATTTAAGGTTGATATGTTTTGTGATGACGAGAGCTCTGCGGACACCCGAGAGGTAAGTAGAGGATCCATGCGCGAAATAATTTAGTAAATTTTTATCTTTAGTGCCTGTTGGATGGATTCAAAAGAATTGTGTGAATGGAATGGTGAATGTCATCTACTGAAAAATTTGATAATAGAAAATAACTGCTAACTTCATTTACCACAAAACATTTGAAGGACATACGCTCTGTGGGTGTTGACTCAGCGAAACTACAGTAACAGTCATTCTCGCATTTTTGCATGGGATATGCAAGCTGAAAAAAAAGAGTTTTGTTTATTTCATAGTTCATGTACATTCTCTTCAGGTATCACTTTGTCTCTGACACTGGCAATGAAATTACTACATTTGAAAGAGTCTCAGCAGCTTGACATGACCAGAATCATCATCATCATGGTCGGAAAAAAGACGGAGAAGTGAACGGAATTATATTCCTTCAAAGTTATTGAACATTTGTAATACCAAACTGGTATACAATTTTGTGAAATTTGAACCGTGCGTAGCAGGAGCTTAGCATTAAAAATGATAATCATTTAATCACAATCTAAAATGCAATGCATGATACAAGAACCGTAGTAGTCGCAACAGAGCACCACGCAACAGGACAAGGAAAACGGCAGCTAAAGCATTTTTCCCCTCATCATCATGCTTCTCCGCATCATTAGGGCAAGGAGGTAAATAAGTTGGTGCAAAAACTGCCCATTTCATTATGAAAAAGGAGAAGAATGAGAATGAATAAAGTTGTTTTTTTTTCTTGCAGAAAAAATAATTTACCTGGGAGTATACAAGTGTAGATTACTTTTTTACTGACGGAATTCTTCTACAGGATACAAGGTATGAGAATCGGAAAAGATCGGTTGTTGTACTCTTTTTGTCCGTTTTTTATTGTTGTGGCCGTCCGTGCCGTGAGCTGGCATAATAATGTGGAGAAAAATATCTTGTTTGATATGATGATGTAAGATTATAAGTTAGTAGGTAGGTATAAGCAGTACTTTATGCTTTAGCATTTTAGCCATATGTGGCAAAAGGCGGTTATGTGCCTAATTTATCATTCATCTCGTTTTCCCCTAAACCATATGCCTTTACTCCTCCGACTTTTATGGTTGAACTGTATGCATCAGTTTTTTTTTCATTTTTGTCTTTTTCAAGTAATAAAGACTAATAGATTTTTTTCTGCTGCAAACATACCATACCACCACCACCACCATCATCATCAACATCTTGTTTCCCTCCCCTGCCTCAACAATGTCACAATATGTACTGCACAAAGATTAACTGTTTGTCTGCGTGATCAGGAATAAAATACGCGATTCTTGAGAGTCCAAAAGTACTAACATCCGTCACAGTTTTATTTTCATACATAGGAGGCTAGGAATACGCTATGAGTAAACAACATGATCGTTTTACTCTTTTACTCCTGCAGAATTTTACTTATGACAAGACAAGGCTCATTATCACAATTCTGCATCAACTAAAAAGAACAATAAAACCGGCACAAGAAGAAAAACTCTTTCAAGACTTTTTTTTGCATATTACACTGTCTCTTGTGTCAGAGTTGGCCATAAGATAAATGAAACATACACAATGAAAGAGAAAAACGACAGCGGTCAACTCAAGCCAGATGAAATGATTGAGAAATACAGAGAAATTGTGCCCATGTTTAGCGCATGTACGGAATGTCCCCTTGCTTACACTACATTTTCTTGCGCGATGTGAGAAAATATGAGAAGAAGTAAAGGAGACAGCTCACTCACACACTCACCTTCTTCCGGTTTCTTCGTTAAGGTTTAAAACCATAATAATCTACACTACTTAAGTTTACCAAAAGGGAAAAAAATCAAAGTCAGAAAACACTCGCCGTAGAGGCTACAGACAATGAGAATTGTCATAGTCATCAATGCAATGTCATTCATATCAAACCATAAAGAAGAAAGACGACAACGTTGCATATTGCAGTCATCACCACTCATCAAGAGTTGAAAAGTTTGTGCCCTTACCCCGACTCAAAATTAGGCCTTGAGAAGTGTTATAGCTATCTGCCATTGCAGAGAGAAAAAAAACGAATTTTTACTGCCTGCTCTCGATTCTCAATCCATCCCTTGTTTCGAATGGGAAGCACGAGTGAATGATAAAACAGATTCAGATGCACATTTTTACTACTTTTTGTTGAGCAGCGCAAAGGTTTATTATGTTGCCCCTGATGTTACTCTAGAGAAATCAATGGTAAGCATTGTGCTCTCATTCAAGGATGAAGAAATTGAAGAACATGATATTTTTAACTCTTTCGCATTTTAATGGATGGATTTAAACGTTTGTTAGGCCTCATTTCATCCTCTGACAAACAGTTTTCCGAACTGAATAGCCTTTGTCATGTTAATATGCAGATTTGGGTTTATGTTGAAACGCTTTTTATTTTGACATTTCGTAGGTACATGGGCCATATTACTTTTCACTGCCATTAACAATCGATATGGGGATGTGGTGGTGATGTGATGCAAATGAATGTGCTTCTTCTAATTCGAAACTGTATCCGCTTTTTAGAGTGAATAATAGTCAAGACTTTAAATAAACGTGTTGTCCCCAATCATTAATATTGTCAACCCCATGAAAAAAAATTTGTATGTTCTACGTGGGAAATAAAAGCATAATACACACCCTTACCCACCCATAAAGTAAGTGAAGTATTTTTGTTTTGTTTCTTGCTGAGATCTCTGTTTCTTGCCCCTTATGTTGCAGCTCTTTTGAAAAATACGAGCATGATGAAAATTAAGCTGACCAAGACCGTGCCTCGGTACGAGAGGAAAGCAGACCAAAAGGCAGATAAATGTGTAAGTGTTACTATATCGTATTGGAGAAGCTAGAGGTGAGCGGGAGAATATAAAAATAAAAATAGTTTTTGTGATTAAAATTATTTGTTAAAGCTGAAAATATTACAAAAATCAATATCATTTCATATCTGAGGAAAAAAATTATCTATTATTATTTAACTAATTTAGTTTTACATGACAAACAGCTCCAAGCTTTAACTTGTTAATACATTCTAAATTTTATCTGGAAGTGACTATTACCAGTTGAAGCTTGTAAGGAATGCGAAATATTTTGGAGTCACCCACTTTATATTTTGTAAAATATTTACTTAAAGCAACTCGAAATAGTAAATAGTCATTATGTCACGTACAACCAAACATCACGAGATGAGTTTTTGTGACTAATGAGAGATCTCGTAAAACTTTGGGAAGAACTGGAATTTTCGTTTGGATATTAATTGATTGTTTTGATGCTTAGATAATTTGAATCTTTTAAATAATATTCATAATATTGTAGTACAAACGTTGATTCAAAATTCCTTATATGGTATCTTTTCTAAAGCTGCTAGCACCTCTACTCCAATTGTAAGTATGTAGAGGCTCTTGCGTATCTTTACCATACAGATCTTTGGCACAAGATCTAACTAAACTCTATGCTTATTCCCATCACATCATCCTTCTAACAATTTTACCAGAAATACTTAGGTAGTTGCATTCGTCACCCCTCTGCACGCACATCATCATCATCTTTTTCAGTGCACTATGCTGGGCAACTCGCTAAGATAAGCAAAGCTCAATACTTGCATGATGATGGAGGAACGAAAGGAGTAAAAAATATCATGAGTAGTGTTTTAGTCCATGAAGCAGTTTTATTTACTGTCGGATGGATACCTACCCATAAAAACAACATCTTTTATTCGCTTCTCTCAATCCTTACTCCTTACCCAAAGTTTTATAGTGCTCCTATGTTTAGTTTTCCTTCGTAGCTGCAGCATTATGCATGCTAAAACAGTTAATATGAAGCGTTAGGTATCATCATTGACTTTTCTATTTCATACTGACATTACTAATCCTTCAGTCCTAAAATCCTGTTGCTGTCATGTCACTCTCGTAAAAAAAAGACTTATTTTAAGAAATAATGAATACATCAGAAATTTCTTGTTGTGCGGAGTACAAGTCCCGAATTGCAGTTGCTATATTTTATGGTTTTGTGTGTGTGAAGCAGAGGTGAAACGTCAAAATCTTCTAGTATCCCATAAGAACTAGCGAACATAGAACCGAGCTTCCTCCTTCCCTTCCATTTTTTTACCTTCTTGATAAGGGAAATCGTGAATAGTGTCATGTGAATTTTTTTTCTTGTCCATCGCTTACAAACTACCTGACTTGGAGTGTAGTTCAATGTATTTTGTTATCTTTGGAGTGGTTCCTGTTTTGTACGTTTAATAAAGAATTTCTTCGTTGCTACTGGAGGAGAAATCGTGTTTTCGCATAAAATGTAAGAACTCTCTAGCTTATGAAATCAAGACTGATAAAATGTTAGGCATTGTCTAGTTAAAGCACAACGGCTAAATCGTCACAACTGATAATGGAGACCATGCATCATTCTAACATTGCTCTGAAGGGAAGATTGCTCAGATTAATGTGACTCATCTTTATCAACTTGCTGTTGACCAAAGGAAATTTTAATGTTGCTTGGTGTTGTCCAACAAGTCACTTTTGCTCTAACTTTCCATCGGAAGATTTCTTTTTGGTACAGTGCAAATTCTACGATTGTACATTAATCATGTGTGTTTTCCACCACATGTACTTACAACTAGAGTGCTTCTGTGGATTAAAGAGAGATTTGAAATTGATAACAAGTTAAAGACTGTCTTTTGTAAGTGTTCTAATACGTGTTTGTATACGAAGATTGAAATTTGCACACCCGTTACTAGACTGTTTCAAAGAAATGTAGAATAAAGCAGAATTTTTCTCGTACAAATTACTGACCAGTGAAAGACCAACCAACATAACTTATGTCCCTTTGAGGTGGACTGTATTTTTCTAACATTTTTTAAACATTTTGATATCTCTCCATAAGTGTAAGGCGAACAAGAAGAAGAACAAGTTTACATGTTACGCTTGAAATCATACTTGAGCTTCGTAACAAAATTATGCACTTTCGTGTGACAAAGACATTAGCCAAAAAACTTACTCCTTCTAGACCTCGACCAATGTTTAAAGTGCAAAATGTCTAATGAAAATACAAAATTTGAATTAAAAGGCGACAGAGAAAAGTCAGCGTTTATTGAGTGTAGTAAAAGCAAGAGGTAAAATTGCCTCATGACGTAAACATTTTAACAGGGACCAATGTCACTTGAACCAGCATTCCGCTCGCAACGACTGAAAAAACATTAATTTCGAAAAGAGTTTTTTTTCTGGTGATCTTGTGTGACACTCCTTTACTGCCTCAACAGGATCATGCATGGCTTGGACACAAACTTGAGGAGAATATGCTCATTTTAAAAACTTACTCTCTTATGAGGTATGACTATAAATATAATTTAACTACGAGTATTTTGTATTTAAGTTCATTAGCAAATATTAGGCACATGGTACGAAATCACTAATTTCACATCATTGTTTTTTCCCAATCTCTCTACTCAACTAACCTTGCAGAGAGCAGAAAGGCTGAGTGAGTTTTGTAATTGCATATGTATAAGCGTGCATAATAAATGATTCATATCGGTGGTGCGGTGTTTTTACGAAACAAAAACCAGAAAGTGTTTAAGCTCACTGCTGAAATTGTTTAATGAAGAATTGTTACGCATTTACTACGAAGGCTGTTAAAAGTAGGGTGGCTGGGTCTTATCATTACGATTAAAATGAGATTCTAAAAAACGCATTGAACTACGCTCCATTCAATGGGTTTTGATTAGCGATGAAATGCATTTTGCACATTTGCGGATTGCGTATATGCTTATTGATGCCGTATTTATCTGATCCACCTCAAGCCCATCATACCTCCTGTAAATTTGTAATATACCTATTTATGCATATTTATCAAATCAAGTGGGCCATAAAGTCTAAGTAATCGTAATACCACGTTTTTAGATTATGTTTTTTTTGGATCGTGTCTGTTAGTAACGTAGCAGAAAAACGTTGGCTTATTACCCACTCACAGATTTAAGTTGAGAAAAAAAATTTGAATGATGAGCTCTACTGAGCCTGCCACCATTTTAAAGTTCATCGATTCATGTGCAGTGAGCGCGGTTGATGTGCTATACTTGTACTTTTTTCCCTATTTCAATCATAATTTTCACGGGTAGTATTAAACTCAAAAGGTAGAGAATAATGCAATATACTGTTGGTGGTAGCTGCTCATCATAAGAATAATGATTGGTACTGTGGAAGATGATACTACTACTTGAAATCAAGTCGATAGATAAGGTCTCGATGATAAGGAAAGGGATGTCGATTTACAATTGATTAAGTACGAGCCCACAGTAATCCCAAGATCCTTAAATAACATTTCGAAATGGAAATAGTAGAACACTGTAATTATGTAGCTGGTTTCATCTCTTTCAACTTGCGGATGGTTCAGGTTCAACTCCGCGTGCGATTCTATTTATTCATTTTTTTTAACAATAACTCGCGTCGATCTTAGCAATCATCATCATATGAAAAGAAAAACGGTTTCTAGAAGCAACTTTCGAATAAGCCTAGAATAAAACATAATTCATCTTTAAAACATACATAAAATCCGCCTCAGCTGCAGTAGATCATCAACATAAGTCACAAAATCCAAGAGGCAGGTGCTACTACAGAATTCTAAATGAAGCTTGTAATTAATGCAAAGCATCTAGAGAAGTAAATCTAATTTAATTTTCAATTCTCTGTTTATGACTGGTAATAAAACCCAGCATAATCTTAAACGTTTTTCGGGATGAATGGTTCACAGATTTTAGTACCTTTCATTAAATTAAAAATAAATCCACCTCTTGTCCTCTTGTCCCTTATTTATGGTTTTGTGTAAGTAGATTGTTTTTTTTAGGTTTTAGGCTTATCAGTGTAAAAAATGAGAAGTGTATTCATCGTGTCAAATCGACTAACACTTGTCTTCCGTTCGAACCTACATTATTAATGAGCACGTTCGAAAAAGAGAAAATCTGTTTTTGGCGATAGTGTGTGATAACGAGTGAACTGTGTACACGTTAAAGTGTTTCGCGTCAATAAATTTCAGTCGGTGTAAGTGATAAAGCGGGGTAGTATTGTTACAAAAATCTTTTATGTTTTAGCATTGTTCTGTGCCATTGGGGATGGAATTAGATGCAAGATGAGAAACTGCTAAAAACAATATCCAATTTTCTCTACACTTATCTACGACGTATAACCCTTCTAAATCAGAACTCCATGTAAGCTCGTTATGATAGGGATATTATTTGTTATTTAGAATTGATGTGCTCTCATCCAAAAAATATGGTCACAACCGTGGCTAAATACGCTTCTTTTTAGATAAAAAGTAGATGGCCCTCCTCACGCCCAGAGATTTCCACTTCCACATGCTATCATTATGCAGCATTCTTATCTTAAGCGTACAAACACATTTGTTTTTTAATCTTTACTGATATCATCATTCATCATCATCATGATATAAGTATGTAGTATTACACTAACTAAAAATTATGCTTTTTTGAAAACATTTAAGGAAAACTCTTACTTTTTAACTCTTCTCGTAAAAAACCTGCAAATTCTATGTGACAATTTGGATTTAAGTGGAACACTCGTCTTTTTTGTCGTTATTTAATCTTCTCTTGCTTGAGCTTCTCTCTATTACGTGGTTTATGACTCTTCATCTACATCCTGTTACATTTGAATTAAATCGCGTAGGGTTTTTTTTTCTTCAAATGAAAGTGAAAAGCAGAATGATGATTAGGGAGATGTTGTCTGCTATTCGTAAGATGAAAATTAAACCACAGGTGGAAAGAAAGAAAATGGCCCAGCAAAATTGAAACTTAGAGTTGTTACAAAGTATTCTCTCCTTGTCGCTACATGTGGCTCAAGAATCTCGCAAAATCCTTTGTGTAATGGCAAAACTTTATGGGTTTTGAGTTTCATTTGCGTAATGTGAGTAAAATGCTTCCTAACAAAACATAGTAATCAGGAGCAAATTGAGTTATGAAGTGTATGCACTGTCTAATACACTTAGGCATATTTTCTGATTACTGTCCAATTTCCAAGCCTCGTATAAATTCATTGTCTGGGAACATTCACATACTATGTTTTGAAAAGCAATAATGATAACTTTCGGTTTGAATTTCAATTAGAAGATAATTTTTCATTCAAAAAGTAAATGTTTGTCTAAACCTTATACCGAATACCGTTACGCATTACGTGGATGTATACTGGGGAGGAAAGGCATCTTCTTGATGCGTCACTCAATTGAATGCAGAAAACTCTGCGTGAAACATGGGTTCAGAAAAAAAACAAGTCGTAAAAAACGTTGAGATCATTAAATCAGAGCAATTGCAATTACTTAACTTTTATTTTCGATGTGAGCGCAGAATGAAATAAAAACGTATGAGAACCATTTTTTTTACTTTGATGAATGCGTATTTCTTTTCTTGTTACGCAAAATGAAGAAAAAAACTACCTTCGCTGTTTTCTATATCACATAATACTCAATATTACTAATCTACATAATCCTTTCCATCGCTAATTTGGTGTGTTTAGTGTTTTGCGTGGCAGTACTCCGTTTTCCTGAACATAGGAAATGATTCTTACAAAAGCATAATGAACTTGTGTATGTCCTGTTACCGTGTCTTAAGTCAAAAAAAATTGTGTTATCAACGTTGTTTTTTGTTTTACGAGTTCGTCTCGGTTCGATAGTTAAGCTTATCCTCTCATTTTGAAGAAGTAGGCAAGTCTAACTGCAAGTAAAGCAATTTTTTTGGGGAGAGTTGCAAAATCTAAGTTTAAAAAAGTAGCACAGTCAACGCCAGTCAACTTAGCTCTGATTAATGGCGAGCTAAGCAATCACAGTAATATAAGACGAGACAGTCTTAATCGGAAGTTGGAGGAAATATTGTAATTTAAATGCATTTAAATACAGATCAAGTTTACAGAGGAGAATATAAATAGGCTAATTTAAATATCTAACTGTTGCAATCAATCTGCAAAACTCATACATCGAATGATAAGTTAAATACAGGGATTGATTATTGTAAAAAAATGGTGTGAGGTATGACTGAAAGGGTTGTATGATTCATGAATACGACAGTGAGTCACTTTTGTAGCGACAGCAAAACTCACTCAGACAAACGGAAAGTAGACAGAGTAATACAGCATCCTGAGAAATAGGTTAGGGATGATAAATAAATATGCATTTATGATATATGCTTAACTCAAATATTAATATTTCGTTGCTGATATGAATTTTATGTAGTTAGTCTTCCTTTCTTTCTAACTTTATTAGTTATGCAGGAAAAAAAACATTTTAAAGTTAAGACTTTTTGTTTGTGATTAATTGCGCAAGAGATTTTCGTGTATCCTATTGTCACACTTGGGTTCGCCGATTACTTGCATGAATTTACTCAAATGTTTCAACATAATTATTGGTTAGGTGTATGCAATAAACAGATTGTATGTAAAAAAAATCAAATTTCAAAATTTCTGAAGGTAAAAAGTATTAAAACAATGCCCATTGAACGGAAGAAAACTTTTTGGGACTTTGTGTAAGGGCCTGTAGCATTTAATCATTTAAACCTCTGAGAAATATCATAAAATATTTTACATGATTAGAGAGTGTAATTACCAATTATGGAAAATACTGGCTGATATTAGAAATTATGTGAATTAATTTATTACATGATTTTCTAATGCAATTTTTGTTTTCCCTTAGATTACTATCGTGTAGAGACCACACATGTCATGAAATCTGGAACCAATTTAACCTCATAGAAATTTAAATTGAAGAGAAGTCAGTGAAAACGAGAGGGATACAATGAGTGCCATCAGCGACTTTAATAAAGTGTGGGTGCAAAAGTTTCCTGATAGCGAGCTCCCCCCAGCATGGGAGGAAGACGTGAAGAATAACTTGGCCAAGCATAAAAAACGTGTTCAAGAGCTTCAAAACGAACTGAAGCAGGAGGAAGTCTACGTCCAGTTTTTGGAGAGTCTTCTAGAAGAAGTTGAAAAAAGGAAGAAAGAGTCTACAGCTGCGGATGGAGTGGGTAAGAGAGGGGCTAACGTGGAAAATCATGAGAAAGACATTGCGGATGTAATAAAGAACACTGTTGAAAGAAGATCTCACCTTTCCGGTGACAAACTTGCGACATCAGGGGGTGACAAAAAAGAGGAAGTTTTGCCACCCCAGGAGTTTAGCACGAATGGGAATGGTAATGGGGTACATAGCAGTTTTAAAAGGGATCGCTCTACTCACAGTCTAGATTCTGTAGGGGTGGCGGATGATCTACAGATAAAAACTTCAGGATGACTCGTTGTCTGCAGATTTACGCGTGACTGAAGATGACGCTAGCGGAGAGGATAATACTGATGACTCGAAGGATCATTTTGTAACTGTCATTGAAGTAAATGGATTCGAGAAGGAAAAGGCTGCACTCGCCCTGTCCAAGGCGAATGGAAATAGTGATCAATTGAAGAGACTTAAAAAGGTGCCACCTCGACCTCCACCAAAAGTTTTTAAGAGACCAGAGACAGGTGCTTCTGGTAGTAGGCCAGTCTCCCAACCAGCGCCAGGACCGGATGAGCGAAAGAACTTGTTTGAAAAACATGAGATCTCCAAGAGTAACAAAGATGGCAATGATACCAAGGGTGATCGTACCGTAGTATTTGACTCCAAGAATGCCTCCAATAATGGCAATAATAATGACAGTAACAGCAGCAATAGTTCAATTTCATCAAATTCGTCGAAGGACTGCACTGGAAACAACTTGAATGTCTTTCCAAGATCCCAGGTCATCAAAAAGTTTGAAGGGAGTAAGATGCCCCTACCCCCTCCATCTCAACAAGAAGACAAGGATTCGAACAAAAATCATAGAAAATCTTCTTCAAAACTGTTACCACCGTCCCAAGACTCTAATAATTCGTCCACCTCGAAATCCTCATCCCAGGCCAATACTTCCAACTCCAGTGGAGATAAGCCATCTAACCATGTTCGATCTAAAGTTTTTGACTTGGTGTCGAAAATGGAGTCTGGGCGTGCTCCGGCTCTTCCTGCCAAAAACACTAACAACAGTAGTGACCAACTAACGCCAAAACGTTCATTTCGAAAAAAGATTCAGGACCCGTTGTATTGCACCGCACACGATGCCGTCATTCCAGATTATATTGACCCATTAGATGTGGAGTACCAAGGAGTCCCTGACCAGATTTACGACTGTCCTCCGGCAGAATCTCCCGAACACGTGAATAGTAGTCTGGATAGGAATAAAAAAGGCTCAAAAACCAGTACCAGTACAATTGAAAGTCATGCTAGCGTGAGGAGCGGTGGTGGTGGTGGTGGTTCCGGCGGTGTAGAGCACATTGACACAGACAACGAGCCAATGTATGATACAGTAGCGCCAGACCAGGATGATGACTATGTTGTTCTCTTGGAAGATGAAAACCAACAAACGACGTCATCAGTAAATAATTCCCTATCTAAGACCGAAGCCACACAGAAGAACCACAAACAGCAGCGAGAGAATGACTATGCCAATACACCCCTGACTAATGACGCTGGAGCTACGATCAAGTCACAAACTTCTGTCATTTCTGGTCACAGTATTGCAACGACGACTAGTTCAGGAACAACGTCGGACACAGATGGCATCACTGGCAGCCCGTTGCCCCAGGACAGTCACGAAAGGGGAAAAACATCTAATTACGTAAACATCGATTACTTTCTGGGGTAAGTAATGTTTATCTATCAAATATCATGTTTTTAGCTTAGCCATACTATCATTTACACTTCTAATTTGACAATTAGGATTGATAACAATTTTTCCTCGTAAATACAAACACTCTGTGTACAAAGTAATCCTACTACGCATTACATTTACTTAAAGTGGTACTGGTAGAACATCACAAGTGCAAGTTTGACAGTTGAAATGCACAAGATAACAGATTTTATTCTGCATTAACACTTTCCGCAAGTGCTATTAGGCTTCAAAGGCAAATTTCAGAAATTAAATTACATCTATACAAAATCTAGTTATCCTAAAGCAACTCATTTTTGACAGTACTAGAGTAGTTAGCGTTGGCATCACCAAATCACCATGCCTTCAACCTATGTGTTTGATTTGGACAACAATGAACTCTGTGTTTTGCAGAAGGTCCTGGGATTGACTGTGTACTCGGAAAATAGAAGGTGGTTTTTCATTTCATTTAAAGCCTCATTGGCTCCTTGAAGAAAATTTAGTAAACGAAAAATGTTGTCTTGGCAGCATTAGCCCGTTTGAAAAAGCATAAAGGTCTAAAATGGCCTCAGTTCAAGTAAATACTCTCATTCAATTGGTCAGGGAGATTTTTACAGAAACGCGTGCGTACCAAGTTGGCACAGGCACAGATAAGTAAGTGTACTTTTCAAGGTTTAGGTTTAACTTAAAAAGTGACAAAGTGGGAAATGAACGTATATAGAAATGTAAAGGCAGTTGGACTTTGTAGAAATATCAATTATAAGGTGCTTAATAGCCATGGATAATCAATCCGTTGAATAGTTGGCAATTAATTAGTTAGTTTAGTTACATAATTCAATACGTTTTATTTGTCTAGAGTTAATGGTAGAGTACTTTGTTTCTAGATAAATTGATGAAAATGTTCAAGATTACAAAAAAGTTAACATTCCTTTACCACTAAAATTTGATATATGATTGGAATTCAGAATCAGCTTAATTTAAAGAATTGGTTTGGTGTTTATAGCTGTGATTGCCAAAAACTTCATTAAATCTCAAATAAAATACCAGTAACCAGCAATATCCACAATTAAAATTTTACGGAGGGATGTATTTCTCTTCCCATATCTGTCCTAATTACAGTGCACCGTAATAATTTGCCACCATAATTAATTCGTTGTGGTTTTTAATTTAACCAGGAAATCAAAGCGGAAGGATTCCCGAGCATCAGCAGAATCGGAAGATGATGAGCCTGTGCTTCTTCGAGCAATCTCATTTGACCAGGATGGAGAAGCGGCTGAAGGGATTGACGGGGATACCATGGATGGGAATCTTGAAATGTTTGATATTGACTCTGGTAAGCAAACTAAGAAATGACTTTCAGATTGAATCAGGCAAATTGTTTGGAGCTGACTTTCAAAACTTACTGTAGGAGTTTACGGGAGCACTGTTGATTCCACAGCGTTTGGAGGCGCGTCTAAAAATAGTTCCCTGGGACGAGATCCTCACGGTGACACGCCAACCATGAGTGCTGCTGACCAGGAGAGGTTTGCCATGTTCCGAACTATGGTTTCCAATATAGCGGATAGCGAGAGTGGTTACGTGGAAGTGCTTAATGTAATGCTTCAGTATATGAAGGCACTGAAAGCTACCCTCGCAACTTCCAAGCCTGTTTTGTCCACGGACGAGTTCAATATAATTTTCTACAAGATTCCTGAGCTGTTCGCCATCCACCAAAAGTTTTTAACTGGGCTTCAACAGAAAAGCTCGAAAACATCTGTGGGAAAACATTTTGAAAATCTGGTGAGAATTTAACGCACATTCGTAATTAGTGATATTTTAGCCTTTTCGTAAAATACTAATTTTATTGTTTCAGGCCAAAGAAATTGATGTTTATGGTGCATTCCTACAAAACTACTCCCGTGCTGTGGATACAGTCAGAAAATGCAGTCAGAGTAATGGAGACTTTGCAGAAATCACGCGCAGCATTCGTTTAAGATCTCTGAACAAGAATCAGGCAGTCTCCTTGGAAACATTACTTTACAGCCCAGTTTCCAGGTTGCAGAAGAATATCGAAATTATTCAGGTGAATAGTATGAACCATATTAATTGTTGGAAATGTTGAAAATGTTGTGTTTTGCCTGACTTGCAAATCAAATCATTACATAAATTCTTATCATTCTTTAGGATTTGTTGAAGTTTTTGCCTGAGAGTCACCAAGATTATAAGTATTTGAGATCTGCGCGAAGAGAATTTCAGTCATTCCTCACTGATTTCAAAATGGTTCAGCCAGAACAGCTCTACCAAGTAAGTAAAATTTTTAAAATTGAAAAAAAACTTTTAAAATGTTATTTAAAGTTGTAATGTAAACGAACCGTTAACAGGGTCAGGATCGTAGTCCAAGGCACCTTGTCAAAAACTCGTTTATTGTGGAGCTTTCTGAAGGGCATCGAAAGTTACGACATTTATTCCTTTTCAATGACGTTCTAGTCTGTGCCAAATACAAAGTAAGTTTAGTAGTTTTAGTGAACTTTAAATAGAACCGAAAAGACTCTCAACCAGTTTTTCCTCCATTGTAAAACTTTTCTTGAACTTATCACAGGCATCGGGTCGAAATGAAAAGTTCACTTTCGAGCTAAAATGGTATATTCCAGTGATGGATTGTATGGTTGTGGAAGAATGTTCAGAGCCGCGTGAGTCAACTCCAGTGAATTTAGTCGCATTGCGTTCTCAAGCCTCTAACGTGAGAGACCAAATCAAGCGACAAACTAGTCGAGATGATAAGGTAACTTTCAACCTTGTAGTTTACTTCCTTCGGAAGCCCTTTGACAACAATTCATTTCGGTGTTTTAGAAAGCGAAAGCGGAAAAACAGCGAAAGAAACTAGCAGAACTGGAGGCGCAGCTTGTTCTCGCATCGCCTAATTTAGTATTCAAGGTGAAATCTGGAAACGGTCGAGCATACACATTCTTCCTTTCTTCGGAGTATGAGCGTAGTCAATGGGTGGATGCGGTCGAAGCGCTGAAATCAAGTCAGTCAGCGTCCGGTACACAACTCAGCATGCATGAACTACAGTCGTGGCTCACTTCATGCAGGAAACATTTGAAAACCAACATGGGGTCTTACTTACTCCGCACCGGCAGAGATGAGAACCTTCTCGTTGGCGATTTTTACGTTCTAATTGGTCAGCTTAAGGGTATCCTTCGACCTGCAGGTGTGATAAAAAATCAAAATTTATATTATTCAATCGGTCATATATATTTCTTAACATGTAAATTTTATGGTAATTTAATTACTCCTGTGTTTTGTGTAGCTCTATACATTTGCTTGGAAGTCGATTCATACGGCCATTTCTTCAGGAAGGCAAAGACCAAAATGATTTGCGAAAGCACAACGCCAAATTGGAACCAAGATTTTGTAATTGAACTGGAAGGTGCACAAAATTTGAGAATATTGTTGTACGAGGATCATCCTCGCCAAGGAACTCTGATTAGGGCAAAGATTACGATCGAGGTATTTAATTTGATGGACATCATGATGATTTATCAAGGTTTTCCATGATTCTTTATCCAGTTTAATTTGGATTGTGTTTATGTACGTTGTAGTTGAACCGCAGCTGGTTAACTTCATCCACGAGCGAAAGAAAAGTGGAGTTACAGGATTACGTCCTTACCATGCAGACTAGATTCATTCCTTCCGAGATGACGATAAGGCGTGTACCCACCGCTAAACCATCGGGTTTGTTTGGGGCTAAAGTTACGCAAGTTTGCAAGTAAGCTTTATCAATAAAAATATGAAGCTAATGTTTTGCATCTGAATTTGACTTGATTTAAATATTATCCCTTTTTCAATAACTTTCAGGCGTGAGAAACGTCAAATTCCATTTATCTTGACCAGTTGTGTTCGAGAAGCTGAGCGGCGGGGGATTAACGAAGTTGGCATTTATCGAGTGTCCGG
The DNA here is from genome assembly GCA_036850885.1 of Lepidocyrtinus dapeste. Classification (NCBI taxonomy): domain Eukaryota; kingdom Metazoa; phylum Arthropoda; class Collembola; order Entomobryomorpha; family Entomobryidae; genus Lepidocyrtinus; species Lepidocyrtinus dapeste. The sequence continues at coordinate 21,736 of JAANSQ010000443.1, forward strand.
TTCTGCCTCTGATGTTTCCAAACTGAAAAAGGCCTTTGAAACAAGTATATTTTGTTTAAGATTGTCATAAAACTAGTTTATCACAAACTAAAATTTGCGGTACTGGTAGAACTATTTGATTTTATAAATATTTACCGTTTCCTAGATTCCTACGAAGCTGAACAGCTATTGAAAGAGGTAGATATTCATTCAGTGACGGGAACTTTGAAACTATATTTGCGCGAACTGCCAGAGGCTCTTTTCACCGATGACTTGTATCCAAAGTTTTTCGAAGCGTTTAATATGCAAGATCCAGAGCTGAAGAAGACCACCCTCCTCCAGCTGTTTTCGACGCTGCCCCCATTGAATCAACATATCATAGTCTTCTTGCTGGATCACATGTCTCGGTAAAACTAAAATTATATATTTATTAAAATTATATATATACAGATAATATTTATCAAAAAAAACTACCCATACATCACTTATTATTTATTTAATGCTGAGGATGGTTTATCTGTTACATTGTAATATAGCGTGAATTCTCACGAAAACCACAACAAAATGTCACTGCACAACTTGGCTACAGTCTTTGGGCCAACTTTGCTCCGTCCTGGAGCCAGGAACGAAGGCGCCAGTAACTTGGATCTTCTTGCCGCTGGGACAGTGGATGTTATGGCACAAGCCGGAATCCTATATTTTTTCTTAACACTACGCTGTAACAATGAACCGCTGCAACCTTCACCTTTGAACTGAACCCTAAGTCTACATCACCAAGTCTTCAAGTCTTTTTAGAATCATCACATTCGAATTATTCCATAGTGATAGTGTTCTCCCCTCGATTCTTCGTCCTTGTTCTGATCGAAACCTTTTTAAGTTGGAATGCCATAAAACTGCATAACTGCGTTTTAACATGAGCATAAATAGTTTAACGTACAACTTAAGTTAGTAGGTTAAGGTTTAATTTTATTTCGTAACAAACTTTTTATCATAAAATAATTCCAACTTTTAGTATTTTGGCAAGCTTTCACATTAGATAATACCATACTATTTATAAAACTGTCGGAATGAGCAGATCCACGACACATCACACGTTGTGTCCGTTAGTTCAAGTGACTATTTTCTTTTCTTTTTGTGTGCGAATGCCGTATTTTTTGTCAAGGACAATACAAAGGATTTCCCAGAGCTCAATAAATTTTTCAGGGGTCAGAGTAATTAGTCATGATACGGATGACTTCATTGAACTGATTTTTTGTGCTTTCCTGTTTGCATGGAAAATTATTTTTGTACAAAGTGATAATGTGATTGGCATTTTAAACTTTGAAAGCGAGCCATTCTTCCAAGTTATGCTGATACCATGTCTACTTTTTTAGTATTTCATTAGACTTTAAAAGTTTTGCTTGTTTTTACTAACGCAACTTTAATGTAAGATAATATGTATTCATTTTTTTTATTATATGATCAACTTTGTACATTATTCCGTGTCAATTTAAAAAGTGAACTGTAAAAGATTTTATTTTAAATTCGTTAGCAAATCGCTGGGGGTAATTATAATGGCTGTAGTCAAAGCCTTTAAGTTTTGGGAGGGAAAACACTCTTTACAGTTTTTTATCGGGGTGTAAGACAAAAGATTCCTTCTTTAACGGTTTATTTAATTTTTAAAAGGTTCATATCGTTTTAGCTCTGATTGAGTTGTTCAATGTATTCCATCTTGTTCTCATGTTGTTTGTGGTGTCTGATACAAACGACATGACACCGAATCTTAGTAGCTCTTTATGAAAGCGTCGAATGCCATTTGAATTTTATTTCGTAATGTAAATACAGCTCGAAACTATCTTATTAAATATTGTTTGTTTGCCTAGTCATTGTAAAATTGTAGTAGACAATTTTGGGTGTGGTGTGTATGAGTGATGCTAAATTTCCATGATGTATATATCCTAAACAGGAATGTTTTTTAAGTAATGTGACATGACATAATCGCGTGGATTTACGTTCCCTTAAATCGCAATCTTGCATTTTTTGTAAGTCATATAGGTAAAATAAGATGAGTTTATAATAAACGTTTTGTTTTCATGATGTATAACAAAAATTTATTTTGCTGGTTTGAAACGCGTAGACAATTTAGTATGCAGCTTATGGGGGGCATTCGTAAGTAATCAACGTAATGTTACAAGACATTCAAGGTCCATGCCTAAGGTCAAAAGTGCATAATTGATGGTGGCTTTTTGTGCAAGATATCATGTCATATTGTGCTTATCAAGAAAAATAACGAGCGGTGAAAGTATTTTGTAATAAACTTAGGATACACAAGAGAGAAGAAGTATGAAATAGTCATGTCATAAATAATTTTTCAAGTCTTAAAACGTGATTTTTTACTTCTATTTAGTAGACACCAGTACAACAATACTTCGCATTACATTTTGTA
>JAANSQ010000444.1:0-24103 GCA_036850885.1 Lepidocyrtinus dapeste
TAAGGAAAAGCTTTGGAATGACTTTGAATTTTCAATTGCGTAAATAAGTATGTAATTTATGCATACGTCATAATTTAAAAATCCAATAGACTTTAGGAATTTAGACATAATTTAATTAAGTGGCCAAGATTTATCAATTCAGATGAATAATATTTGTGTATGTTTTTAACTCATCAGAAAATCCCAAATAATTTAATTAGTTTGTTTTTGTTTGTAAAATGCTGAATGATAGAGGAATGAAGACTGGAGATTCCTGTATGCCTCACATTTCCCTTTAATATAATCACTGAAAAAATTTGAATCAATAAAGTTCTGATATCGTCTTTTTTACTAATTAAATATTATTAAATTATGGAATCATAAAAGGCATTCTCAGAAATGGTTTTTCACCCATGGACGGAGGAGTCATCATGGAAAAGGTATACAGTAATTTTTTATTAAACAGTTTGCGTAATATGTACACTACATCAAAATTGCTTCTTAGACATACTGCACTACTGTACGCAAAATATATTCCATGTTCTTGATGAGTTTTTTACTAGAACACTACTATTTGATAAGCAGAATTGCCACACGACGGTTAATACGATAGCATTGCTACTTTTAAAGTGAAAGGCAATGCAAAATTGGAGAAAATGTTTAACAGGTTTAATGATAAAAAGTCTACATGTAGAATTGAAAGTGTAATACATTGATACAGCGATCTACGGTACTTTCCAAAATGTCCATGACCTTACTCTGCAACTGGGGGTGGTGTTTGTGCATCTGCATTTTCTTCTGTGGCTGCTGGGCACACACATAAAGTCGTACGATCGGTGGGATGTACTGGATGATTCAAATGGCTAAAGTCTGGTGGGTTCTTAACGAACTCGCCCAACTCATCCAAACATATCTTGCCGAATTCCCAAAGGTCACCATGTGCATTTTTAAAGTTTGCATACCAATCATGCACCTTCTCATATTTTGTCAAGTCGAAACCAATTATTTCCAAACAAACTGTACCCAAAATCAAGGGAAAGTCTGCTATGGTCAGGTTACCTATTAGAATCCAAGGAATTAAGAACGTCATTAAACTTTCAATTCCACAAAACATTCTCCAGAGACATTTACATATAGACATGGTTCATTATAATTTGTTATAATTGCTAGTTAGGTAGCTGAACCCTACTTCCGGCAGCGTATATGCTTCCTTGTCTGGTCAGATATGTATTAAGAACGTCCACGTTATGTTCAACTTTCTTCAAGTTTGCTTCGACTCTTGGGTAGGCGTAACAAGCGGGCAAAACCTGAAGAAAGCATAAAATACTTTAAAAATTTTCTCATTAACAAAAAAAATGTCAATCGCTAGCTTGCATGACAAACTGAAGCCAAAATGTAAGCTCATTATCGATTTCTATTGAGTAACAGCGTAGATTGGGTTCCGGGTAAAACTCATAAAAGTGAAAGGGTTATCTGGAGAGTTCATCGTTAATTAAGCTTTTAAAGGTTCAAATGACTATTAGGTATGTTGTGATTGTGATCAATGATCAGTGATTTTAAACTAATATTGCATTGGCAGAGTGTAATATACTCAACCTACCACGTAATCGACAATAGCCCGATAATAACTTGAGAGGTGAAAGGCCAAGCGTTGATTGACAATCGCCCGCTGTTGGGCATCCGTAGGGTAAAAGGTCTCGTCTACTTTATACTTTTCTGCCAGGTACTGAAGAATGGCAACGCTGTGATCAAAATACAAAAAAGTTAGTTGACTCATATTAAATACTTTTGATTCTTTAAGGTTAGACTTGGCTTTACCTTTCACTCAAAAGAAATCCATTATCGTCTAGAACGGGCACTTCGCCTTGGGGGTTTTTCTTTAAGTACTCTTCCGAAAATTGTTCACCTTTCATGAAGTCCACACCAATCAGGTCATACTCCAGTCCCAAATATTTCAGCCCCATCCTTACCATCAAGCATGGTGGGCTGTCGGACAAGTGATAGAGCTTCAGACCCATTACGATTCCCACTCTTTTTCCACCTATTCGAAACAAAGTTTGTAATTAGACTAAACTAACAAAATATGTATTTCTGCGAAGTGCAATTTTAATTAAAAATAAATAACGCATTTATTGTTCATACTTTTCCCGGAAAGTTTACTGGAATTCGATGTGGTAGTGGTTGCACTATGTGGATTCTTGGAAGTAGCAGAACCTGGAATAATGCTTGGAGGACTGGTAGGGTCTTTAAATACAGCGTCAGATACTGCGTCAATCTTGGCTCTGTGTGAACTAAAGAATTCTTTTCCTGGATAGTTCCAGGATTTCGCAGCGTCGATTTGTTGTGAAAGACAGGGTCCCACTGTGTTGCAAGTTAAAAATAGAATGAATTATGTTATTGAAACACTTAATTCTCTGTAATCATTATAGCTTAAAGTAAACATTGAGCTACCTAAAACTAACCGTCTCAAATTCTATGAACCCAACAAATGTAAATGAAATTAGCGAGGTCTTGTCAAGAAAGAAGGACAACAATGACTAAACCGAAAGACGGAAATAAATGGGCCGTGGAAGGGAAGAGACAGAAAATCGATACAACACACATAAAGGAGACACAATAACGTGGTACTTTGTCATATCAAAGGCAATAGAAAAGTAATGACTTGAAGCTATGAATTTCCTCCAATATTTGTAACGCTTAAGCGTGATTAATTATATGCGCTCTTACAGTTTACAGTGCGATTCCTGCTTTCATCTCTATCTTTTCGCCTCCATTCTTTTATACGGCTAGTACGGAAACAATCTTTTGAAAATGCTAAAAGTCAGCACTGCTTGAGTTCCAATTTATCATGGGTGGGTCGCTATTTAGGATGATATGCCATGCACGTTTTGAAATTTTTGAAAGTGAATTTAGCAATAAATGCTTCAATGCAAGAAAGCCATATTTGTCATAGTCATGTTAGATAATTATGATGATAAAGCCGCAGTGAGTCCATTGCATTACATATTTTATAGCTTTTTGCTGCATTCATGCGATTCAGACAATTCAATATTGCTGTAGAAGGCGATGATGCGGAAGTGCATGGTGCATAAACAATTATGCAATATGAATGACATCATCTATCATCATCATCTTCTCGCTTGTCAGTGTATTTATGCAGGAGAACCATGATAATATTTGTTATCGTGTTTACCTCTTCCTCTTGCAAAAACAACGTGAGGTGAATATTTTTAATGTGAAATAATATGAAGTTATCTTTTTTTCTGGGAACCATGCACATTCAAAAACAAGTGTAGTTTGCATTAGATGCTGAAGCACTTGTATTGAGCTTACATTGATGGACATGGAAGGACTAAAATTTTAGTGATGAACGGAAAAAAAATATTCTCATGTTACCCCTATTTAACAAAGAAGTTAATATTTTCCTGGATAGTTAGTTTTGAATGGCTTACTTGTCACCAATGAGCTGAAAGGAAATTGTTTAAATGATTACTTCCAGAATTTTTACGAAAAAGGCTTTTGATATTGCACCGTCACAATACGTATTCCACGTACGACTTCACATTTATCGCTCATTTTACACTTTGATGAAAATATAATAACTTGATTCACTTAAAATAACTACATACTATAAATTTCTAAACTGTAGATTTATTTTTAATCCGGAAACCTAAGAAGGAAAGTATGTTTGCAGAAAACAATTGTAGAGCACACTAAAGTTCCTTACAGAACCCTTCTCACTTGAGTTGTATCAAATCTCAGACTGACCTCGAAATTCGGGTTTTCCATGGCCATAGTCAAAAGTCAAAACAGACTTGTATATTTGGTAGGTACCGTCCACAAAGGGATCATAAAGTTTGCAATAAGCCATGAGCACTAATTTCAGCAGCGACACAACGTCACTTTCCGTCATCCACACGAAATACTTCGACCAAAGAGACTTCCCACTTTCAAGAATACATTTCCATACTTTTCTGACCATACTACCTAATTCCAAGTTCATTTCCGGGCGTTTACTTCTCTTCAAAGGGCAGGTACATACATGTGTATACTGGATTTCTAAATTTGTCCAGAGTCAATGCTTTATTTGCTTCACTGCAAACTGAGGTAAAAGTCTTTTATGGCTAATTTCTAGAAACGCCTTACATGCGCATGATGTAGAGTAATTACAAAGGCATCAAAGGAAAAGCAATTTTTTGCTTCCTACGTATTGTCAATGACCCTGCCCTTTGGAGTCCTCATTTCAAAGAAATGCATGAAACGGCAGAAAACGTGGAAACTCCTGGACAAAGATTTATGATCCGAGTTGTTAGAAAGGATATGAAAAAAATAAGTTTTTCTCTTACAAAATGAGCATATCGAGGTAGGTAATGTTATTTACAGAAACAAAATGTCCAGAATATATGTTCATACATTGAAGGGGAAAACCGCTTTCTAAATTTCTAATAGATTCTACCTACATACATAAATCGTCCAGTTAATTTCGAGAAGAGAAATTTTTTCAATAATTTTTTCACGGCTTATTGGACTGTATATGCAATAAACTCGTGATTCAGAGTAAGAAATTTGCGATTACCTGTTACCACCTCCATTTTTTACTTTCCCCGAAATAACCCTTCAAAAATAGCGATATGCATGCCATTTCCTATCGCTTTCATTGGTGTTTCTGTTGTTGGAGTTTCATCGCGTGTTTGTGATTAGGATTTCGTGACGGAAAAGCAAAAGCCAAACGCACCATGGAGGAACCCACTTGGAAGTGGGAATAAAATTTATTGTTTAGGAATTTAGCTTGTTTATATCTTATTATTTTTTTAGAGGTGAAATTTATACAATGTTGTTTATGTATGCGATCGACTAGTATTATTACACTCATTTTCTAGTCTTTTGTTGCATAATGCAATTGTTAAGCTGGAGGACATAATTATTATAAGAGCCATAAACATGTCCAGTTAATTGCATTGCAGTGTTTTGGTCTAATTTAGTATAGTTTACTTTACACACCTCGTGCCTTATGAATTCAGCTAAATTACAGAAGAATTTAACGGAAAGTTTTCAGAAAGCTTCCGTAAGTATATAATCGGCTACAACTAAAACCCATCTGTGATGTCACGCAAGAACAAAGCCAAACTTTTGGGATTACATAAAATCAAGCTTATTTTTTTCATTATCCACTTATTCATCTTGTACTTATTCCTAACTTTAAAACTGAAGGTTGATTTCGGATACAGATCCACCACCATAAACAACCTCGGGGTAGGTGCATAGGTATTATGGATGGCATGCATTTTATTAAATTTTGTAAATTAGATAAGCGATGCATTTTCAACTTCTAGTGCATAAAAACCATTCAAAAGTGTGATACTTTTTTGATGTTTTGATACTCAAGGACATTTCCATCTAAATCACCGACAAAGTCAATATGGTCAAACAAGCAAAAAATCTCTTCCTCTTATACTTTCGTCACCACAACTAACACTCATCCTTCTATAGTTTGTCTGGTGTTGGTAATAACAGATTATCCAACAACCCAACCTCCAGTCTGAGTTTTCATCAGTTCCACTCTGTGTCTGTTATGAATTCTTTTGTATGCTGCTGGTCTCCTACTTTCAATTCAAGGTTATTCAGAGTAAAAAAATCTTTTCACGCATTCCAATACTGTAGCTTCTACTCAATAGAAACCATTCTTCCTGGCGTTTTAAAATTACCTCTTCCATTGATATATGTATAATGTCATATCGTTTTCATTCGTCTGACAATTCTATTTTATTAAATTACTGAAAACACCGTACCCATGCTGATAATGAAACGCTGAGTGCCACAGCAGACATGTAATCAACTTAATGACCATTTCTAATTTCCAAAATTAACAAAATTATCCCTATTGATAAATCTCCCTGAATTAGTAAAACACCCAGAGTGCCTCCTCTACAAAACTCTTTCTTTTCAAGTGGTGTACATTTAATCAAAACAAAAAACGTAATTATGCAATATAATCCGTGTGATAGTACCACATGTCCAGGATATCTTGCATCGTGTTTTTTACTTTCCTAAACTTTCACGTTCAAAGCATATGGAGATCCATCAAACCCTACCTCCCATTTGAATACTACTTTTCAGCCGATTTTTTATCATCATTCTCTGTTGGGCAGAAACTGACTAGACTAGACGCTGTACAGTTATCAAGCTAGTAGGGAATGATGATTGCCATGTGAAACACATAATGAAATATTTTTAAAGTAGATATACACTAATACACATGCCCACTATATTATAACCTACATAAAACGTTTATGTAACAAAAAAAATGCACGCTATACCCTTTATAATGACGTAAAGAGACGAGACAACGAGACAACCTCCATTTTTTCATTCAAGCGTTTTTCAGATTGTAGTAGTAGCCGGCATACTTGTGCTCTGTTCCTGTCAGTTTGATGGTTCAGTCGGTGTTTGATGTCCAAGTTATAAATTTTGTGAAACCTCTGATACTATCTCTCTCTCGTTCCTGAAAGGACACAGTTTGACTTAATTTTTCTATCAATTCCTTTCTGGATATTCCGTTAAGTTACCGGCAAGGTAAGAAAATTTGTTTTTTAAGTAATTTAAAAATTTCACCTGAACAGTGATACTCTTTTTAACACGCTTCAGAAACTGTGCACTCGTACAATTATATAGTGTGGTGTATGGAAACTTTTTTTATCGCAATTGCCCCATGTCCCATTTTCTAATTCATTAACTTCCTCCAATAATGATGTCGTTTCATCTAGTCGGTTCCAATCATTGATCCATTTCATGCGACATTTATAAATTACGATTGTTTCTCATCAAATAATGAAGCTAATTACTCTTCATTCTAATCAATTGACTAAAAAGCGTTTACTTCTCTGTAGTTGATAAAGTGATCAAGATGTAGGTTTCAGAAGGATTTAAGAACCATTTTATCTTGATAATGCTTATTTAAGTATTATTGTAGGTAGGTATCTACCTAAGCATGTATACAAGACTTAAATTAAACATGTCACCATTTTTTCGACCAATCAAATCCTTCTACGTGTTTTGAATCCACATACATTTCTCACCAATTGGAAATTGACACGCATGATATGTAGGCAAGTACTTCCAAGAATCCCTTTGTACATGACTCAACTGATGAGAAGACTGTTATACATACCGAAACAATGCCTGGCCTGAATCCTGGTGGCTTGATAAAATTCTAGAATTATGACTTGGGCTCTGCCTGCTTCATGTCACGTACTCCGTCCATAGCTTACATATTTATTAAGATAGAGTTGGAGTAATGCCAACTTCATTTATACGACTTAAAATTTAAGCTTGTTCCAAACAAAATATTTAATCTACCAGAAATAAATAATATTCAGTTAAAAATCTAAATATTACAAAATCATCTGATTCAAGGTTTACTTAGTAAAATCAATTTTAAACATAGATTAGTGCTTTATCCTAATTTTAAATGTTACTTTTGTTTCAGATGGGAATTGACTTGTACACGTCTCCCGTGAGTGCAATGGGAAGAATGGTCCAACTGCTTGCCTTGCATTTGGATATTCCGTTGAACATCATCAACGTTGACTTGACCAAACAGGAGCAAATGAAACCAGAGTTTATCGCTGTATAGAACTCAAATAATGGAACAGTATTATTTAGTATTTTGAAAGATTAATTTAGTATGAATGCTTGATTTCTTTTCAGATCAATCCGCAACATACCATCCCCACTTTGGTTGATGGGGATTTGGTACTCACCGAGAGTCGAGCAATGATCATGTATTTGCAGGACAAATATGGTAAAGATGATTCACTCTACCCAAAGGATCCTACTGCTCGCTCCAAGGTGGACAACCGTATTTTCTTTGACTGCACTACTTTGTACCCACGCTTCGGAGATGCTTACGTGAGTTTAATTCCTTTATTGTTCTAGATTATTAAAATTATTTTAGATATTTGAAACACTAATTATTTAAATGTTTGTAGTATCCGGTCATGTTTGCGAAACAACCTATTGATCCAGTTAAACTGGAGAAGGTGAATGATGTGCTTGGCTTTACTGACTTGTATCTCAAGGATGGCTTCATATCCGGAAGTCAATTGACCATCGCTGATTTCTCTATGGTCGCTCTTCTCAGCACCATTGCAGCTGTGCATGATGTCTCCAAGTTTCCCAATATTAAAGGGTACTTGGCCAAGATGAAGACTACTATGAAGGGGTATGATGAGATCAATCAAGTTGGGGCCGACATTTTTGGCCAGTGGTACAAGACTGCTCTTGAGGGTTAAACGAGTTGAGCAGAATAAGTGGCGAAACATTCCAAGAGAATAAGAAATTATTTTTGAACATCAAAATAAAAATCAGGATACATCAATGAAATAATCAATACATCTTCATTAATACATTGCGTTTATTGTTCACTTTTAAAATTTTAAATACAACTGTTTACAAAAGGTAATACCCGGTGAGTGTTAAGCAAATTGCAAAAATCATGCTTTGGATAAATAAATAAAAGAGAATTTCGTTGATTGAAGTTTGTATTTCTAATTTTCTTATTAAGTTCTGATATGTATTTGCATAGCAAGCCCTTTTTTCCCTTCTTTGTTTTGAGCTCACCATGTTTGACAAATGAATGACTGATTTGTTTACCTTTCATATAATAAAAATTGACGTTTTGCGGACAAATACGTGAAAAAGCATAAAGTAAATCAATCATAAATTCGTAAATAGTAAATGTAAACCGTGTTTGAACTTATCCTCCTCAAAGTTTAAGTATTACCCTATTTAAGTCCAATTAATACCCTTAGATATCCATGAAATGCTTATGCCTGGCTATTCATTTGATATTAGCGTTATCGGGTTTAGTTATTAAGTGATAAATAATTTTCAAGTATCAAAGTTATTCACAATGTAGTCTACGAGTTTTATATAGAGCTACAGGGCACCACCATAAGATTATGTTGGTGTAGGCAGAATCAGTGATAAGCAAAATATTCAATCAAGTCGTACGTATTGTTATCAGCTAGTTGCGTCATATTTCTCTTTGTCAGAGTGATATCACTATCATTTTCGGGCAACATCTGAGTTTTCCATGTTAGTTCCCACAATAAAGTCTTGCTAGCTTTTACTGCGAGTGAATGTGAACTGTGAACTGTCGTCAGTGTCTAATTTGGGTAATGTAGAAGGAGTTTGACGTGGATTTTTTAAAATCCTAACGAGAGAAATTAATCCAGCGTATCTAGTCCATTAAACAGGGGAAACGTTTTTAAAGAAGATGGGGAAACTTTTAATTTGTCTATTTTTGGCTATGGCTGTGACCTACTCCCTTGGGCATGGTACAGTAAATTTAAAATTTTGAAGATTCGTGTTTGTAACTCAGCAAATATAATATTTTGATAACTTGTTTGTCCATCTATGAATTAATTTCAGAGGGTCACAATCAAAAGGTGATTGCCACAGAAGTAGCTCCAGTTCCAGGAAACTCAACAACGGAGAAGGGAAAAGAAGAGAAGAATAATTCTATGGAATGGGAGAACGATGAATATCATGATGAGCGAGATCTTGTAATTGGTAAACATCATCATGCTTTGCATAATTTCCTTTGAACTAATTTAATAATAATGGTTTTGAAAGCTAAGTAACTTTTATGCCATTTTTAGATGAGCCAACTCTTGAAAGTGATAATGACAGTGTTGCAACTAATTCCTCCAAAAATGACAAGCAATCAACTTCGGCAGACCCATCTTCCACCTCTGATAGTACTATTACTGAAGACGACACTTCAGATACTGATACTTCCGAAACAACTAAAGCATCGGACACTCCCAAAACCGAGATAACCCTCCCAACGACCAGTACAACCACCGAGGAAGAAACCATGGACACCGAATCCTCTTCAGTTTCAAGTACTACAGGAGAAAGTGAAGAAGTTACAACAGAAGAAGAAAGTTCCTCCACTATAGACGAACAGCCGACATCTTCCCCAGTTGCAATTTCTACGCAAGATGTAGAAGACGGTTTCAACTACACGACACCAAAAAATACAGGCAACGATAATATTGCTCAACCTTCTAGAGTAAGGTCGTGGACGGTGGTACTCATTTCCGTTTTAATATCCTTTGTCGTAATCTTTACCATTCTATACTTCATCCGGGGTGCCATCATAAGGTAAGTTTTTAAAAATTAATCATGTACATATGAGTTATTTGGTTTGTTGCATTAAACTCCTCCGATAATTGACTCCTTACTTTTATTACCTTATCCATAGACGACGGAAAGAGGATCAAAGACGACTCCTTAGAGCTTCAATCTCATCCGAAGGATTCTTCCACGGAGATGGAGAAAGCAACATGGATGGAAAATTTGAGTTGTGAAGTAAATCATAAATAACGTTTGCACCTTTGTGATAATCCCATGATAATCCTAAACGCTAACAATTAATAATATTTAAGCCAATGGGAGAGGAATGAATGTGAATGGACTGAATAATTGTATATAGCTAAAGTGAAAAATAAAATTCTAGAAAAATCAAGATTTCGCCTGTGTTCTACTAATCTAATCACTAAATTTTTAGTAGACGGTAGACAATGATATGCACGAAAATGCAACTTAAATTTTAAGAATTACTGTATAATATCTGAATGAATTTTAATGTCAGGCTAACGAGCCAAGTGCTTCCTTATCTTTTATAGTAGTCTTGTATGTTATACCTAGATTTAATGCTTCCATTTGTCTTCTTTTCGACTACTGTGGTTAAATATGTATAATTAAGTACCAGTTTACAATTTGAAAACTAATAAATCCTCTTTGTTTTTACATTAGTATAACTTGAGTAATCAAAATTAACGCAATATGCCCACACTTCTATTTACTAAAGTTTTTATCCTGTACTCCATATTTTGTCACTATATCTTCCGGGATATTAAACTTGATATAATATGCATATACATGTATTGTGATCTATGATATGAGCAATCTGCCAATTCAACATCTCGTTTTTTCATTCGTGTTCTTAAGACAAGCTTTAGAGAGAGCTTTGAAATCAGAGTAAAATGACAAAAATAACCTATATGTATAGGTATTTACGTGATATACATACATAGTTATAATTTGTGCGTTCTGTCAAGCTCCTTAGAAAAATTCCATTACACAACCAACGCACGGATTCAATTCAAAGATTTAACTTCCTTTGACTACCTTAGTCTCTTAAATTGAATCAAATCAATCCCCTCGTCTAAGACAACTCATACAGGTTCATATCTTATCGTGCGGTTCTAAATTATGAGAAAGCCGTCTGAAAAGGACAAGAACTGGTATAAACCACTAGCAAAAATTAGCATTATTGTTTTGTCTCTGTATTTTAATTATGATTTATTCACAATTAGCACCTTCTGGAGAATCCATACTGAATTTGAGATGGTGTGTGCACTTCAGCCCAATTCTTGAAATTCTCCATTTACGGGCACGGTTCAGCCTTGTGCCTCTATCAGATTAACTTTCATCTCAATTCTCAATTGCAAGTCATTGAAAAAAAGGTTTAAAATGTACATAATGGTTTTATTATTTATAAGTAGTATATGTACATCCACATCAATTATCTTTTACACTTTTGCATGAATACACTGATGACACTGCTTTTACTTATGATGGCTTATATGCTGCTGAGATGTTGATCTGTTGATGAGAGGAGCGACGCTCATGATTCCAAACGAAATCCCACTGTTTCGAACTTTGCATCAGAGAACATGAAAAGGTGCATAGTCTACAGCGAAGAGAACCTACTAGTTTTAATACGATGATAATAATAATGATAAAATGCCAAGCTTATTTTAACTGGTTATAGTCATGTAAAGTGATATATAGCGAAAAAAGTGATGGAACGGCGGTGGTGATGATGCTGATGATAAGAGCACCTCTACCTCTTTTGCAGAAGCAGTTATTCAATTTGAGCCTTGTCCAATACAGGGAAAATCTCCAACATTTTTTTTATCTAATGTCGCTTTTAGGTCTAGGGTGCTGGTGCTATATGGAACTTTATAGTAATCTTTTGAGTTAATAGGTCTCGGATGCTCTGGTTAGTTTGGTTTGCTGGCTTGTCGTGTTCTCCTGATATTTGATAGAGTCATAAAGTAAGTCTCAGTACTCATCGTTGTGTCGTTGGTGTTCATTGTGGTCGTTGCTTGGAAGTGGCACAAGAAAAAAAATACAACTGCCTTTGCCAAGCTTTCTTCGTCAGCACCCTTTCCTAATTAAAGTATGCAAAAATAGGAAATTCCTACACAGTATAGGAAATAATATTAATATTTTTTTTTACGAATTTCTCTTGACTCATATTTCCGCTTTGCTTGGGAGTTGCTTGTGGAGGCAATATTATTCAACATAATCTATACAATTTTTTAAAGTTTACTCATTCCAGACTCCAGTATTAAACAGTGTGAAAGTGCAGGTTTTTATAATTTATTTCAGCAGGATCTCACTTTCTGGGAGAGACTCTAGGAATCAGTGGGAAAATGAAAACCTCACAAACGCTCATCATCCTCGGCGCTATCGTCGCTGTCTGCGTTATTCCATCTGGTACATACAGCTATTTTATCCTAATTTAAAAAGGCAGCCTATTTTCATTGTTGATCTTTTAATGGAAAATCTTCACGTTATTTAGCTAGTTCAGTTAGTCATTCTGCAAAATATTTTGAATGAATTAGGTAATTCCATCTTTGTTTGATTTTCCATTGGATCATATTTTGTTCAAACTTTGTTAGATTTTGCCTTCCTTCATTTCTCCAAGAGTTATCATTTTTTTCAAGATGAACTCATGAAACAACGACCGACCTTCTTTTACGTTTCACTGCTAATCACACGCGCAAACCTTAAAGGAAGTTATGTAAAGAAAGCCTAACTCAATTGATTCATTTAAATGTAATGAAGCATATGAGTTGAACATAATAATCCTTTCTTTGAGATATCTTTGAAGCCAATCAAGTTTATGAATGCATGTCAAAGGTGAGCTACGAAGGTCAAAAAAATTCTTCAATCGATACATGTTCTGCCAACTTTGCGTACTTGTTCACAGTCACAGTACGCTCCCAAAAAAAGTGTTTGCAAGTATCAAACTGAATATTTGACTTTCCGAAATTAATTCCCACTCCTAAATAAATAATGTTTTTCAGGCGAGATTAATGACAGGAGATTCTTGCTTGGCAAACACTAATCAAATAAGTTATAATTGAAGGCGGTCAAACCAGTTGGTATGTTTTTCGATTTAAACGAGACATTTTTCATTTTTGTAATTGACAAAGTTCTCATATTAAAATTATATGTTTAACGTTAAATATATTAAGTAAGTATTTAAATTGGAGTACTATTACAAGAGATTTTTGTTTTTGACCCATAATGCCCCATGACTAAGCTCTTTCTGTAATTTAGAATTTACTAAATTAAGATTGTTTTTTTAAACAGTTCTCTCCATCAAATGCTTCATCTGCAACAATCTAAAAGACGGGAAAGGATGCGGCCATGGTTCTGAGGTGGATAGATCCTTTATTAAAGATTGCACCGAAGAAAACAATGGTGATCAAGGAGGGCACGGTCATCAGTACACAATGTGTAGAAAAATCGTTACCTGGATTGATTTCGACGTGAACAACAGTATGTATCCTAATTAATGTACGACCTATTTTTAAACAACTTCAAAAGCATAAATTTTAATGTTTCCTGTTCCCATCAATCTTCCAAAATAGATACTGCGACTGAGCGTATTGTCCGTAAATGTGGCTACCTCAAATCCAAATATGATGATCAGTGCTATTACAGAGGAGGTTTCGGCGGAAGGCAACAAGTGTGCAGCTGTGGCGCTGATGAATGCAACTCTGGCTTCTCCTTCCGGGCTAATCACTTACTCATGGGGGCTGCTGGAGCTATCCTTCTCTTAGCTTTGGGAACACAACGTTAAGCGCAAGACAAAACCAATTAAAGAGCATGAGCTACAATAATTCTTACTTTATGATAATTAATTAGCATTTAGATGTACGAGTAATTTGTCCATATTCATCTCTTTGTCTTTTAGTGGCCATACATTGGCAAAAAGCTTAACTTTTGCAGGAGATCGTGATTATCGTGTACTTTTTAGACGAATTTGACACTCAAATTTTCAGACGACTAATTATCCTTGAAACTGTTGAAATGATTTAGTCGAGGGAATATATTTTCAAATATACTTCCTCGTTTCAACTGTTCTGGTCATGAACAAATTTTTATGTAGTATATTTTAATATTTATTAGGTTTATTGTTAGATTTAACTTATTTCACGTTTTTCTTGTGGTGAAATCGGGGCTAATAAAGTGCCAGTACAATTTGATCCAGCCAGATCTTATCTTCCCAAACCTATCTGAATATTTGCCTATTTGCGCTTGGGGATAGAAATTCATGCAATCTCGAGACAAACACAATGTATAAGTTTAGATATCTAACAGCATCAATTTAATTGCAGCACATAAGGTATCTCAAATGAATGAAAAAGCCGGTAGATTAGATGCTGTAAAATTTTGGGACTGATTGGAACAGATCTTATCTGCTCATCAAGTCACATCACAAATCACAAGTAAGAGAAATGGGATGCCATTAGTCTGAGCTTTAAGACTCATTCATTGAAAAATCACTCCACTTGATCATGTTCAACATTCAAGCACTCTTCCTACGAATAATTTTTCAGATTCCTGCAAAATGTGGTTCAATCCAGACAACAGGTTTACCTAGATAGCATCAAAGCAAAATTCACACATGAGATTTGTAGGAATTCACGTTATCAGAACCATCCTTGCTTTTTTTAACAAACCTGCTGCCGCACTAGCCACAACCATACTCGTCCGAATTATCTTTCGTAGGAAAAAAATGTTGCGTCGGATATGATGCAATTTGTTTCAGATGCGTAAGCATGTTTTATGAATGCATGTACCAGTGTTTACTAGCACAATTCATCTAAAATGGGCACCTCATCGTGGATGAAGTGGGTTGGGAATGTTTAAAAAGTGCAATTCGCAAATCACAGGTGTAATATGGAAGTACTTTGGCACCTGGGAAGCTTATTTCCAGGCTTGATTACAATATACGTATTACTTACCATCGAAGCTGGTGACAACTCCAAAGAAGCTACATTAGCGGACTCCAATGAGGTTAAATGTCCAACGTCTAGAAAGTTTTTTTTTATAAAACTAAGGTAAATGATGTGATTTGTTTTTGGGGTAGTTTCCAGAGAGTAGAAGTCATTACAGAGCAGCCGTTGTAGAATACAAACCGATTCCTATAGGAAGTCAATCACCAACTGAAGCAGTACTCAGCAATGTAAAGGAATATGTGAAACTCATTGAAACTGCGAGTGAGCAGGTATTAAGAGGTTAAGGTTATTTATTGTAATGATGAATCCATGATGAATTACCTGTGTTTTAAAAGAATGCAGATATTATCGTCTTCCCAGAATATGGTCTGACAACTTTAGCGTTGCCTTCAGATAGGGAAAAAGCTAGAGATTTTTTTGTTTCAATTCCTTCGCATGGAACGGTTCCCTGTGGTAGCTTTAAGACCAACGATAAAGAATCCAACCCCAATCAAAACTATGAGGTACTTACATCTGACAATGATAGAATTAATGATCGTGTCAATCAGTTTCATTTTAAGTGATCTGTCAGCTTTAACTTTTCCAATTTCCCCGGTAGATTTTAGAAAGACTATCATGTTCAGCAAAATATTACCACATTTACGTTATCGTGAATTTGGGAGAGTACTTGGAATGTCATGAGCCAGATTGCCCCGCTGATGGATATTATCATTTCAATACGAACGTAGTGTTCAATAGAAATGGAGCAATTGTTGCAACGTGGGTGGTCTTAATTATTTGATTGATTATGTTTAGTAGCATTTTTTATTTTCCTTAAAATTTATATTCGACAGGTATCGAAAATATCATCTATACTTCGAGCCGCATTTTAACTACCCAACCATAGAATATTCAACATTTACCTCTGATTTTGGAGTAAAGTTTGGCCTGTTTACTTGCTTCGATATAATTTTTGCGCATCCTGCAGTCGAGCTTGTGACTCGTGAAGGCATACGGGATTTCATTTTCCCTACGGCCTGGGTGGATGAGTTACCTTTCCTCACAGCGATTCAGTCTCAGGCACTGTGGTCACAAAGCAACCGAGCTAATTTACTCGCCTCTGGGTACCATGATCCTGAAAGGGGAAGTATAGGCTCGGGAATTTATTCGAGAGGTCATTCTGTAAAGTACATATTTGACCCTAACTCAGACACGAAACTGGTCATTAGCGATGTTTCCCTTCTTCCACCAAATGCAGGAATTGAAAATACAAGCGGACCATCGGTGAAACCAGGAAAGGTCACTGAAAATGTTTATGAATGTGGTTACAATGAAAATGATTTAGAGCCTCCCGCTTATCATTTCTGGCTACGTGAAGATCTCACAAATTGTTCGTACAGGACATTGGATCCAGTCCAGAGTAAAGATTCAATTTGTCACGATGAGCACTTTTGCTGCGACATAGAGTACAACCTGGTTTCCAATGATTATTCTGGCGTCCTGAAACTACTCGTTTTTGATGGAAGACGGACTGTAGCTGCTAAACGCGATTGGTTTGAATGGCAAGTTTGTGCCGTCATATATTGCTTGAATGATACGATTGAGTCCTGCACAGAAAATCTCCGCCCTGGGGGGGACTCTTCTTGTGATAATTATATACATCCGAAACTACGTCAGTTAAATATTACGGCGAGACCTGTAAAAGTGGAATATGAAAATGAAGACACTTCAAGACCTGCCATGAGCTTGCTTGATGTATATTTCAGACTCATTCCACAATCTTTTTTTAAAATTGAGCAGTGGATAGACGAACAAGGAGATAAGGAGCATGTTGTGGAGGCCAGGAGTATCCTAGGTTCTGGATTAGAGGAGGTAGATATCAAGACAATCGCTTTAATTCAAAAGGTTTACAATGGGCGAGTTTGAGAAAGTGACTTGAGTGAATCTGAATTGGAAAATGGCGCATACTAAAATAAATTAAACCAACTGTATCGTCCAAAGTTTGAAAAAATAAATAACATTTAAAAGTTTATTAGCCTAGCCTAAATTCATCTCTTAATTTAATTTTAAATTATACAACAATTAAAAACAAAGATTAGAATCCTTGTCCGCTTAACTGTGTCATGATTCCTCTATCGTATGATTAATCAATTCGCTAGTTTTGGCAGCACTGCTTAAGATATTGAGGGCTTGAGTTTCCTCATTTGTCTCATTCTTTTCATCTTCATCGGGAGAGTCCTCATTGTCATCATCACTTAACGTCACGGAGGAAAATGTCACTGTTACCCCATGGAGCTCTTTGGTTTCGTGATCGTCTAAAATTTCGAAATTCACGTCCTCTTCAATATCCCTCAACCATAAGGGAGAGGTTAGCAGTTGGGCCTTGAAGTGGGTGGCTTTGGCATAGCATTTCCCGTCGCAAAATGACTAAAAGTAATGAAAGGTCAAGTTAAATGATGAGTATTTTCTCTAGCGATAACAGATTCAAATCCTTACTTACTTTCTTTTCCGTAATGTCGTAAACTTTATGTCCGCGAATCTTGTAAGTTTGCTTAGGAATATCAGTAGGATCTAAACGGTTATCACAAAGCACCCATCCGCACATCTTTGACAATTTTCTTTCTTCAATGACGTCTTCCATATGTTGCTTCGATATGCTCATGGCCTGGAGTAAGACATACCACCATTAAGCTTATTTTTTGAGTTTTTTAAGTGATCAAAAATATATCCAAAATTAATAATATCTCACATTATCTAACAGGTACTTTTTATCCACTTCGGGGTCAATCAGTCTCATCACGATGTCATGGGCCTTTTTCTCACACTCTTTCTTTTTCTGAATGAGCAAAACCAGGTTTTCCTTTTTCATGTTTGTTGCACTAGTTATTTGTTTCTTTTTCTGCTGTAACGTTTTCTTTTGCTGACTTGATCCAGAAGGAATAGAAGTAGACGCTGTTGGAGATTTAGTTGGACCTGCAAAACTAACAGTTCTCTTTCCTCCAACTATTGATTTTGGCTGAGGAGTACTACCACTAGAAGCTGTGTTTGAATTTAAACTAGAATCGGAAGTTGATTCACCAAGTTCCCCACCCACGCTTTCTCCGTCATTTCCGGGTTTATCTAAAGTTGCCATTAATGTGAATAACTGACAGTAAAGAATTCAAGATATTACTGGTGACTGGTACCGAAGTTAACTACACTTTTACGTTCAGCCAAACTAACAACTTTTTGTCTCTTCTGGACTGGTCATAGACTCATAGACGTACTAATTGCTAGCCGCCTCATAAAACAAAATTATGGGGCATGTCGATGCAACGCAAGACTGGCTTTGTTGTACAGACGAGTCGAGTTGTGGTCAAGTCAAGTCCCCAAGATTTGTGACCACAACCAACTGCAAACGGGTCGTGAAGACATATTATGTCGGTTTGGGGGTTAAACTTTTAAATAATTTGTCGGGACCAATCATTGGACATCACATAAGGGTCAATATTCAACAATGAGTTCAAAAATTTGAGGACCGATACACGTCATAGAAACATGAATTGACCATGACCATTCCATCACATGGTTCACATAATTAAATGTTGCATTTGCACGAACGAATCCTAATTAGTAATTAGTTCTCTAAATGCTCTCTGACTCTCTCATATCGACTCGTATTTAATCCGGTGAAACGTACAAATTAAAATGTCAGACTCGGATGATCCAGAGGCAAATCAGGATCAGTATGAGGAACCAGATCAACGTACTCGTCCTTCCAGATATTCAAGGGGTGAGGAGTAAACTCGCGTGAGATTTTAAAGGCCTTATTTTTAGATTTTGCAAATATCTATTCAATTTTCCATAGACCAAGAAAATCAATCAAGTTCATGGAGCTTTCCAGGCTTTGGGATTGCGAAGTTGATGAGAACAGAGGAACTTGGTGACACCAAGGAGCTTTTTAGAATGATAGAGGCTGAATTCTGGGGAACTTTTTTTCTTGTATTTTTTGGTGTTAGTTCATGTACGTTATAACTTACAAAATTATAGAATACTATCCATTATATGAGCACAAGTTTTTAAATTGATTTCTACAAAGGTATGATCTGGAGCGGTGCACCAGCACCGGGCTTAGTTTCAATCTCCTTATGCTTTGGAATCGCGGTCGCAACATTGGCTCAAGTAATGTAACTAATTTAATCATTTCAAACCCATTAGTTTACACACTTCTTACCTTCTTAGATATTCGGACATATTTCTGGCGCTCATTTAAATCCAGCTGTGAGCTTTGGTCTAGTTGCATCCGGCGACTGTGGTATAGCCAAAGCCCTTTGCTTTCTATTAGCTCAGAACATAGGGTCCTTCATGGGCGCTTATATTGCATCGGTTATACACGTTTGGACTTAATTAATTGTTAATTTAAACTGTTGGGTCTCATTTGCATTAATAACATAATGTATATTGCAGATGATGCTACCCCTTAACATGAAACTATCAACGGGTATTACAGGAAGCTTGTCCAAATTAAATGGAATCCCCCAATGGCAAGGAGTGATCATGGAGTTTATCATCACTGCTCCTCTAATCTTCATCATATGTGCAGTTAGTGATAAAGATAGGCAGGATGTGAAAGGGTCTGCTCCTCTTGCCATTGGACTTGCAATTACACTTGGACATATTGCTGGCGTACAATTAACAACTAAATAAAATATTTCATTGGATTCATTCGCTTTCAGCATCCTACTCCTTGCCCAGCAATTTACTTACCCTTATCATCTTTCCCAGATTCCGGCTACTGGCGCATCCATGAATCCTGCCCGATCTATGGGTCCTCTAATGACAGCAATAATTGAGTAAATATTCAATAAATAACAATCCATCTCGATATATACCTACCAACTCAAAACTGAAAACACTTAATTCGTTAATTACAGGACTAAAGACGTCAGTCAATCCGCAAAACAGGCTATTGTATTAGCAGTTAAAGACCTCTGGGGTACATTGATACATTTTAGTTTAAGTAACAATGAATAATTTTTAAAGCAGGTGAAAGAAATCTTCTTTTCGGATTATGTACATAGTTTATTACGCCGGACCGATTCTCGGAGGAGTTTTCGCAGGTGCTGCATATCGAAGCCGTTTCGCACAAAAAAACCAGGGGTATCAATCCCAGTCTGACGATTATTATTAAAATGCCTAACTTGACTGTATACCACATGGATGCCAAGTAATTTAATATCATTATTAACTTTGTGGCAATATGAGGCTAACAATTTGTAGTGGAATTCCGTAAAGCTTTGCGTAAAATAAATATCTTGAATACGTATATTTTAATACTTTTTGTGAACGTTTATTGTCCTTTTTCATTGATAATTTTAAAAATTTTATTGGTCAGCATCAGCATCGTTTTTCCCCATCCCTAAATTGGAACTTTTCGATTCAGTCTCCAGAGTCTCACTTTGAGCCCGTAAGACTTCTTGTTCCGTAGCTGGAGTTACTTCCGGTCCAGTTCCTTTTACAAGTTTGTTATACAGCTTTACATGGTATACTAGGAGTGTGGGGGTGGCACAGCATATGATCAACGTCATAATGATGTTGATGATACTAATGCGGTTTGCCCTTTTGTAGTAAAATGTTCCACATCCCTATTGATAAGCATTCAAGTGTGAAGATTATAGCGTACTATTTTTACTAAGTTTTCTCAGTTAATTTTTATGAAGTCTGCTTACAGGTGGAATACTACCTCCAGATCGACTTGAAGGTGTATATTTTAGCATGCCACTCTTTTGAAGTTCCACGTTAAATATATTTCCTGCGCATGAACTTATCTGTTTCATAAACTTTTCGTTCTTATCTACCTGTTTAGCCAGGTTGTATTTCTGGCCGAAATCTGCCGCTCCATACCAAGCGCAGCATTCCTTCAATATTTTTAAAATATATAATTTATTTGTTGAGCCAGCAGAACAACATGAGTACTCTAATAATACGTCACCTCAATTGACAAAGCTGCTTTCATTGTTGGAGGGAATGAACCACTTTCAAGGGAGAATTTAACAAGTCCATCGTACTATAAAGGTTTTATAATTAAAATTTTTATAACAAGTATTTATTCCTACCGGTTTAGAGTATTACCTCTGATAGCATATAACCATCCTTCCCTAATATATAAGGCATTAACAGGCCGATGCTCCCTAGACTTAGGATAATTGCAGCGATTCCTCCAACAATATACTGTAATGTAAACAATGATAAATGTATTGAAGATCACAGATAGCACACGTTTTCTTCTTCGTTTATATTCCAATTCCAGACCAAAATTAAACTGAGCTTCTGCGTTTTCCATTCCAGCAATAGGAAACCCATGGGGAGCCACATGCAAAAAAGTCTAGATGCCACATTAAGAAGCCAGGCGGACATCGCCATGAAATTTGGGTGTGGGTAGGTTGCCGTCCACAACCACGTGTCTACAAGATTAACTGCATAGATCACGCCTCCAATTCCCTGCATTGTGAATGCAATTCACCACGCATAAGGTCTTAGTTCATAGATGAAATTTGAAAGTGATATCAGTGATTCACCCTCAGATTCGTAAGTTTAACCTTACCCAGCATGCGAGGCAAAGCAATTTATAATTCTTCTCATCCCGCTCCTTACTCAAACTGAACAATGAGAAGACACCCATTTTCAAACTCAAATAGAGTGACCTCCTGGGGAACTGAAGGTTTTCAGGAACCGGAACGTGGAGACGACTAAGACTATTGTTACACCAAATCACAGGGTAAATATTTCGAGGCATAGTTTCAAAGAATGAATTGAATTGTAATGTAACTAGGCAAAAAACGCTGCTCAGCATTGACTGGGGATGGAATGGAAGTAACTGATCTCTGGGGCATAGAAGTTCATCCAAATCGGTCAACCCGCAAGGATTTTCTTATTCCAATAGGAAAAATTCAAGCGATGGTTCAGTTGGATTTTAGTTTTTGTAGATTCTCTCGGGGAAAGCATTTTTTACACTTTCGAGCTTGACTTTCATCAAAAAAATTGAACTGGCTAGAGCATTTAATTCATACCGTTTAATTCTTGGCTACTTCACCTACGTTAAAACGCCATAGCTTAATATCCGAAATTACATTAGGACTTACAAATAATGATTCGCTCCAGTGTTGGCAAAAGTATTAAAGATAAGTAAAAGTAACCCCCAAATCAAACTCTGAAGGATTTTTAAAAATCAAATTAATGACTAGGACTAGTTTCATAAAACATCTTAAATCTTTAATTACTTAATGAATGCTGTCATTTATCACTAGACACGTTTAAATTTGAAGCAGTTGAAGTTGCACTATTTTCATTAATTTCTTTAGTTTTGGAGGAAGAGTTTGCTTTCGAGTCGTTGTTAGAATTACGGTTAGTCGCAAGTAAAATAGTCCGTTCAATTTCTTGCAGCTGCCTCTTCCCATGAGCTAACATCATTTTGATAGCCTCCTCATCGTTGGCATCCTGTCTCAGCCGGAATTCCGCCCGTACCCAACTTATCCATTCCAGTTGCAGTGGGTCAAGTGTCCTCCTTCTACTGGAGTCACAAGATTTAAAATTCTTAGGCGGTGTTGTCTTGGACGCTGAGACGTTGTCACTCTGGTCCACGGATGAGGGAATCGGGGGAAGAGGTTCAATTAAACGGGAGAGTCTACATCAACCCAAGCAGAAACATTTTAATTCAAGAGAAACCAGAAAAAAGATCGATTTTGATTTGCTGAATAGAAAACTAATTAACTTACTTCATAAATCCTCTATAAAGTTTAAGGACTTCTGAACGCAGCATAAACTGTTTCAGTGACATGGGGGGTTTCTGCAACTTAACAAAACCACTGTCAAATCAAATCTCTGCAAACAACTATACAGATAATGCCAAAGGAGTGGGATATCACCAGACGCGTTTACCTTTAATAAAGTTGAGGTCAACATTGGCATTTTGATTTAGTCAAAAATATTGACAACTTCAAATCTTTATTTATAACAGCAAACTGGGAAGCACTGTAACTTAGTTTTAGATAGGGAGTTTTAGATTCCCTCAAGCAAGTTGAAGTTTTATTGTTTCGCATCCACATCAGATGACCACAATATTGCAGCACATGTTTTCAATTTTCCATATATCGTCTTTGTACAATAATGTAGCGTGATTTTCACATGAAAAGTTTTACACGACGTAAATAGGTGTATGATTTTCTACTATTTCCTCAAACAATCAAAGCATATTTTAAAATTGATTACAAATCAATTCATATATTTTTATTAATACAGCAAGTCAGTTATTAAGTTATGGAATGGAACAAAATCAAGCTTTAGATTTAATCGCGTTTAATCTTTTGCGCAAAGCGACTTCGATAAACCGCACCGGCGGCAATGCCGCCAAGAGTTGGTCCCATTAAATACACTAGTATTGAGAGGCAAAATAATCTATTAACTTTTGACTAACTCTGGATACTTCAAATATTTATTAGATTCAATTTACCCCATAGATCTTTAATTGCTTTTTCAACGACTAATTTGCCAGCATAATTAACGCTACCTTTCCCAATAATTGCAGCCATTAGTGGTCCAATGGACCTCGCAGGGTTCATTGATGCTCCGGTCACTGGAATCTGGAGATCAAGAGTAAAGTTGAACCTGACTAGACTAGAATAGAGACGTTAAATGCTACCGTAAATCTTAAACAAATGCCTTACTCCAGCAATATGACCAAGTGTAATGGCTAGTCCTACTGCCAGTGGTGCTGATCCTACATGAAAGCAAAACAGGAATGATTGAGACGTAAAACATTCGTATTTTATAGTCAAAGAGGTCAATTATTGTAATACCGCTAATATCTTTTCTTTCTTTGTCAGAAATGGCACAAATTGTGAAAATGAGAGGTGCGGTGATGATAAACTCCATTAGCACTCCTTGCCAAGATGAGACCCCATTCAGTTTGGACAAACTCCCAGTTATTCCCATCCCGGATTTCGCAAACATTTTTGGATGCAAGACCAACTTATTCACATAAAAATAGATGACAT
>JAANSQ010000445.1:0-24080 GCA_036850885.1 Lepidocyrtinus dapeste
CAATTCAAACTGATACCCAACATGAAATCTTCCGTATTTTTTAATAAAAACTGTTTCAGCATACATCCTCACAGATTACTTCAAAAGTTTGCATTCGAAATTTAAAATAGCGATAAAAACCATTAAATTGTGTGAACCAACTTTTGGTACCTTTTCATTGCAGTTTTCATCCCGTGCATCGCTTCCTTAAGTTAAAGTCTGCTTGGTGGAGGACTGCAATGTAGACGGAAGAGATGTCATTGTTTAAATCGCATAAATAAAGGGTATAAATGCCCGATCCTAAATATTTGCGAGAATTATTTGCATGAAAAGGACAGCTTGAGTTGTTTATGCACACTATAGGATTAAACACTACTGTTTCAAGTAAATACTTCACATTTCAAAGCACATTAGATTAAATCACATTAACTACAACATCATTTATCAGAATCAGGTAAAAAGCTTACGAAGGATAAGATGGTATAAGAAGGTTAAAATATGCGAAATTACTCATCTAAATTTTTTTTGCATGACTCCCGAATTTCAAAGTTTTAAAAACTGTACATTAGTTGTTCTCAAATTTTTCCTCTAAGATTTGGCTAAATCTTCTTAACCGTAAATATAAGTTCGTCTAAAACCACACAATATTTTATCAACTAGTTAGATATCATATTGTCGCTCGATGATTTGGCATACAAATTAAAACGTACTAATTACTTTTTCCTCTGCCGATTTTATCTTTATTGTCAGAGTATGAAATCTAATCCACTTCTTACCCATAAACTTATTGTCCATATTCGTTTCTAATTTTTTGTCCATACAAAAATTCATTTCCTGATAGAAATGAGAGGAGTCTCAAAGGACTTGGGATTTGGCTTGATACCCTAAACCCACTACACCAAAAAATAGATAGAAGAGTGCGTGAAACGTAAAATGGAAAAAATATGTTGCACACGAACTAATTTCGAGGCTTAATAGTTGATCGAATCTTCGGCATAAAAACAGAATAAAACTGATTATGACATGATGACAGATCAGATTTTACGGACATGCATAAGCAGTTCTGCTTACCCTCCCTCCTGTTCCTTGCTCGCTTTTAAAAACGATTAGCCAACCAAGATCTGCTTGCTTTCATTGTAACATGAGATGAGATCATTCATAATGGATACATTTAATCAACTCCATGCAAGCAAAAGTAAATCAAGGAGAGAAGCACCCCATTCACGATAATTTTTCCCCAAAACAAAGTTATCATCTTGATAAACTAGGCAAAACCTGATGAAATCATTCGATTCAATTCAATCAGTGCAACATTCATTATTCCTGAACATGCAAAAGCTTACCCTTCTCCATAAATATCAACGGGGGACATTTGCTCATTCATGAGTTTCATCTTTAGCCCCTCTTTTCCTGTCCATCAGCCTACGCTTTCCATGTGGCTCCTTGTCTCATTCTATTTATAATAGAATAGCTCACAAGTGCAGCGAACCTTAAACAATTCATTTTCTACATATTAAATTCCAATTTATTATTGATATTAAAAAAATCCATATCCTTAGTCCACATGTTACATTATGGAGAATGAGATTCTGATTATAATTTGATGCTAAAAAAATAAATCTTTGTTGCGATTTAGAACGCAATAGTTATTGTATCAGCAGTGCACTTTATTGATTCGCATTTTTATTCAGCTGAACAAAGCCAAAAGTTATCAAGTTACTAATTTCATTACTAAATGTTAAGAAGTACATGATATTCTCTTAACCTAAAGGCTTTTCTCGGGACGTTCGTATTAAAATTAGTTTTGATTATTGAATTCATCAAAATTGTTGATTGGAATCGACGCATACAACAGCCCGACAGTGACATGATGAAATGTTCACTTTCGCACTTCTAACTTTCCCTTCATCTTCATGGTGTCACTGGCCATCTTGAGGTATGGCACGGCTTAAGACGGAAAACTCAAAAAATGATTTGTACCTTGAGTCTAGAAATTTAATTCGATCTCGTCGTAAGTACTACAAAAAACATTATGTACCAATGTTAAACATCATTCTTGTCAATTAAATTGGATACTTAATTATCTAGTACCTAACCTTATTGGTAACTTTTACAAAGAGATAAAAATTTTACGCTTTTTTCCTACGCGTAGTTTCGTCAATTTGTATATTCTAATGATAAATGCACCGAGGAAATGCAGCAGTTTTTGAACTTGTTTATAAGGTGCGAAATTTTTTTACAATTGATTACAAAATCACTTTTTATCCAAATGTCCAATTACAAAGTTACTATAAACTAACACTTATCAGTATTATTCTACAAAATAAAACTACTTTTAAAAAACAAAGAGTATTTCGACACTAAAAGCTACAGTTATTGCACAATGATGATACATCATACCTCCCACGTTAATAAAAAATTATTACGGCTGAATTTTCCTCAAAAAATAAAATAAAATTTACCTACTTTACCTAAAAAATGCATGTCCAATATCCAGTCTCAGCGAATAACATTTAACACAAATTTCACAAAGGAGTTGCCCCCCTCCCAACTCCCTTTCTTCAACCTACTAAAACTATACCTACTCTAATTCCAAGATGATATCAGTTTTGGATAACGAAAAAAATAGTACGTGGTTTTTTTCTGAAACGCTCAAAAAATTATTGCACTGGTGCTAAAAAGGACGCTAAAAATGGCAAGTAAAGTCATCATAAGAGCAGAGCTGTTCCAAAAAAAACAATAAATTTTTTCTGAACCTGTTGCCCAATCAAAGATAAACAGAGAGAGTAGACTTATGCATCGTCATCCGTAGGCTTAGGTTTTATTACGTGACACACTAAAGAACTGTCATACATTTTTTCGCCGATGATAATGAAAACCCATGTAGCACACTATACTTAGCTTGTGTTACGTAAGTATACTTCCAAAGACAAAATCCTTATGCATAAAATGCAACCTAATACCAGAGAGCGTAAGTAGATGAGTGCAATGGCTTTACTCCATAAGCTGATTATCTAAAAGACTGACTATGACCTTCCAAACTATTGAAATAGTTGTAGTAAGACTGTACTGATCAACATCATCCTAGCATAATAATAATAGATTGACTCACATTCTAAAATTCCTAAAACACACAATATGTCGGTTACTTCGAAATGCTACGCGGGTTATAGAACCTACATTCTACTATACTTACACCTAACCTTATCTATTTTTCTCTAACTTTCCTATTTTTTTCTCACTTTAACAAAAAAAAAATTACTTCCTTATACACTTTCCCTTCTGTCCCAAAAACAGATTTTGTAATGGTTTATGCAACGCTGAAAAAATATGGCACAGTATATTCTCGTTTTGGTAATATCATTGTTCAAAGAGCGCCTTTGCAATTTGCATTATTGATCAGTATAGAAAATGATTGTTCCAGCGAAGAAACGTTAACTTAATGGTAACCTTCAGTATGATTGATGGAACACTCAATCTTTATGCAGCGACAAAGTAATAAATTCAATATACTTAAGATTAAGATAAATGCATTGAATTAGAAAGATGATGCGAAGACTGTGAGTAGATTCCAAGATATGATTATGACATCGCTCACTGATAAAAGTATATATACATTATGTTACCTTGAGTAGTATAAGGTTATAGCTGAAGTAGTAAATAAGTACGAAAAATGAATACAATAATGATAGTAGCGAAGACCATGATATCTGTTTTAAAATGACTTCTCAAGCACGCACGCCAAATCCTTATATCCAACTTCTATTATAATAATCTGACTACGACTTCATATAATTAATTATATCAAACCTTATAGACCTTAGCCTTATTATTCACTGGATCACGCATTTTTCGTTGGCCGAGTTTCTCGAAATATCTGCGAGGCTCACATCCTTCTCAATTTCTTCGTCTTCTTCGATCCTGCAAAAACCAAGCGGGCATTTTAATTATTCGTAAAAATCATATTACATTTTAAATTATATCTCCACATAAAGTGAAGGCATCTTCACTTTGTTCCACTAAAGCAAATCAAATATTGTAACAGTATCAACGAGGTTAACTAATATACTCTTCAATTAGTTCCGACAATGACATGAGTGTTACAGGCATGCTGAGCAACCACCAGGATTGAATTTTGATTATGTAAGAGGGTGCACGCGTGAGTGAAAGCTCAAGCTGAGCAGAATTATTATTATGGGGTGTAAAATCTCTCCATAAAAATTCATTGTTACACAAAATACAAACGAAATACGAATACACTATCCTTTTCCTTCCAGGTTCGACACCACACCGCAAAGTGCACTTTCCTCAGTCACAAGAATAACGAAGAATTCAAAATTCACGAGGGCTTTTCGCTTTCCTCCCCATTCATTCAAAGTGGAATACAGAATGGGGAGAATAGTATTGAATTTCCCATAAGATACATCATTTTTTAAGAGCCTTTGTTATAAATGACATATGACGTAGCCGCTAACAAGTGCACCCTACCCATCATCAACTCTCATGAAATATTCAAAACCATTTTAACAAAAAAAGTAAATGATTTGAAGACCCTCCTCACAGATTAAGGATACATTTCCTTCAATTCAATTTTACGCACAACAATAATATGACTTTATTTGGATCATTCCCTTCTCTAAAATATATTAGCTGACAAGCCTACGTCTCTGTCTGCTTAGAAAGCGGCTTCATTCTACGATGGCGTAAGGGGAATTTTTATTCGGACTGTACTTAGAAGATAAAAGAGGAAAATGTATTTGGAAATGTTGCAGCAGAAAAGAGAAAACCGAATTGGAACCTTGGAACGTACGCCCAGGAAAATACAATCCAAAACAATGCATCCGCACAGCAGACAGAGTATGCATTAGGAATCAGAATCATCCCCAAATAAAAACATTTTCATTGAATCTTAATCCTTCAAACTTGCAACCTTAATTCGAGTTAATGTAAAAGCAAACTCTCGGTCTGACACGACAGCCAAGTTTCAATTTGTGAGCGTAGTACGTAGAAAATATACTGAAAATATACTACAATATGACCTCCCTACTTCTGAGACAAAGTAGCCAAAAATAACATGGTCACGCGTAACAGCGTCGTCTTTCATTCACTCAGACTTGTTACAAAAATTAAATGAGCAACCGAAACCAGAAAAATGCTTGGGTGATGTGGAACACGTGATTCCCATAATCAATACCAAAATTAGTGATCTCTTGGAAGCATAATACAAACTCTCTAATAATTTTAGGCTCGTATTCAATTGCAATTAGTTTATATCATCCTATAGAATGACAGTTTAAACAGCATCCTTCCACCTATGTAGTTTGCTGACGGACGGACCATGGGCGTTCGGTAATAACTCTGCGCAAATTAATTAGAGTTAAGGAAAATGCCGCGTTTAGAAAAATGAAACTTGTTTTTTGTCTTCAGTTTTGGTACAAATAAAGTCCACGTAAAGGACATGACTGTCCACTGCCAATGACAGACACGTTCATGTGAGGCGATGAAACTCTAGTTTGCTGTCACGCGATCTATTTGTTTGCCAATTAAGAGACTGAATGTGAGATACATTGGCAATTAGGTGACCATAAAACAGGGCTTCCCTACAGTTTTTCTATGATTTTTGGGAAAAATAGAGAAACCTTCTAAATACATATTCCTCACAGTTAACTGCAGCGAGAAAATCCTTGTAACGCTTTCTTCATCAAAGAATCTCCCAAGAAAGTATAGAAAATTTTTCCGCATATTTTTTTCAAATGAAATTACCCTTCAGGATAGCTTTACCTTATACACATCGCCTTCAGCAAGAAAGCCATATTCAACCTAGACAACCTTTAACAACATTATCCATCTGTACAAACAGTTTTCCTTCTTTACAAAAATTCTTTTTTAACGTTTCCTTTCAATAGAAACGGACATTACAGTTTTTTATCATGAATACAAATCTATTTAAAAAATGCTCCATATGATTCCTAATCCAGGTAAGGCACATGTTTTTTTTTGTCCTGGAGCATATGGCTCTGTCCTTACTCATACTTTTAAAATAATCCAAAAATTTACGATGTGTTTCCGGTTTACGGGTTAAATTAATCCGATTAAAATCCTTTACAGCTTGGTCAACGTGCAGCACAATATATATAAGTTTGAAAAATTACCTGCTGTAAAATTACTCAATCTTTTTAACAATTTAGACTTTCAACAGGATAGAATAGAGAAAAAAATTACTCACGCTTTTTCTTGATCGTCCAAGTGGGCAACCAGCTCATCTCGTTGATTTACCACCGTAATCAGTTCCTGTAGCAGTAAGGTTTCCCTTACTCGGTCAGTTTCCGTTTTTTGGAACTCTGAAAATAAAAATGTAAAACAAATACATATAAATAATCTAAATTTTATTACAGTAATATGTTTAACTTTAATTGTAAATACACTTTTTAAATGCCTTAAAATTGCCTAAAATAAAACAATTTGTGCATTTTTTGGCCAAAGATCTGAATCTATATATGAATAACCTGATTCACGCATAAATGCATATTCAATCCTACGGTTCTCTATTTTCGATAAACCCTTCAATTCAAGTAATACAGAACCCCGAAGAATAATATGCATCTCAACCTTCCTTCAAAATTTCATTCCAGCTACATACGTAGCAGAAAATATCCAGGGAACGAAATGATTTCAACGATGCCAACATTGCCAGCCAACCTGACTTTTGAAAAGTTATCTCATCTCCATGTCTCTCTCTCTCTCTTCCCTTCCTTCTTGATTCAACAACGTAGGCCCAAGCCAGGAAGAAAAGCGGATTAAATTCTTCCCTGTCGTCCCACTTTACTTTCTTTATTTACACAAATCTCTTATGGAACAATAATGAGTGACTGGAGAATTCGTTCAACTTCTATTTTCATTCTCTATGCTCCACTACTTCCACTTCCCATCTCATTCTCCTTTCACGAACGAATCAACATCATTATCATCATTTGTTGTTTGCTGTATGCATGTAATTCTCTAAGCAAAGATAGGTCCGTCTGGTCTCTACTATTTTTTATTATTTTCTCGCAAGTCATGAATCTGTTCTGGCGAAATGTTCATGTTGCTCATATGCATTCCAACTTCCAACTTTTTTCTATAAATAGCTTTTCAAATGAAGACTATGCTGCAAGCAGGTACCCTAACATTATAAGTTTGGGGCTTCCGTCTACCAACCTTTGTTATAGCTCAATAAATAAAAACTTTTGCATTTAATTCCTCTTATTATGATTATGACTAGGGCAGGTACCGGTATTTTATACGTTGAATAAAAGCTGCAACACAAATTATTCACAATTTTCGAAATGCTGCACAATTTTAAATTTTCGAGGCAATGTACAAAACGGCAAATTCAAATGATATGAGAACGTAAGATGAGAAAAGTAGCCCTCTGTCTGAATAGTTCAACTCTCGTTCTCTCTCTTTTTCGGCATAACAAACCAAACAAGAATAACAGTATCCTAAAGCTTAAATATTTTTCCTTAACAGCGCCGCCTGACACGAAAAGGAAATGACTAAAAAAGAAAGCAAATAAGCATAAAGTGAGGGAAAAGAGGAGATGAAGCGAGTGTAGAGCCCACTTCAAAAACATGTTTAACTTCTCTCTCTCTCTCATCTTTCTCCCCACATAAAACATTTTTTGAAGATGGACCAGAAAAACCAGGGGAAGTTAAGCGGCTTACATTTCTGTGATTGGCAATCAGTAGGGAAGAAACGGGCCTGCTTTCACTAAATGAAAGCAAGAAAGGATAATGCAAGTTTCGCATTGCATAGGTACGTAACTTACATGACATGACGCATTCGCCTAAAAATAAGATGTACGGATATGATACAATACACTTTCCCCTCAACCTTAGCTGTTTACATAAAACGAATTTCTGTAGTTTTCTGGACCTTTCGAACCACATTACGTATTTTGCTCTGCCAGGAAAACGTGAGGAGTCGGCTTTTCAGCTTAAATTTCAAACCAAAATGAATATAAACGTAAATCTGCATGCATGATGTATGATCCTACAAGGAACCTGACCGACAGTCGAAAACACGTCCAACCTTTACATTTTTACTTAACAATGATGTAATGAACATATATTTTATGAAACGCAAAAATAAATATTGAAATTGCTCTCCATGTTTCCTCTTCGCAATTAAATATGTTCAAAACAACATTTTCTACTGTGTAGTAATTATTTGTACTGTTTGCACAATTACGCCTCAATAAGCTAAAAGGAAGGTATATTTTGTATGACCTACAAGAATTTTAACGTTACTTCCTCTTCTTCCATTCTACCAAACATAACGGTAATCTTTATAGCAAAGAATAAGTCTACTTTAAAATATTTACACAATATGTAAATTAAACGCTTCCTAATCTTTCCTAAAATTCAGACACTTACTATGAAAGCTCATTGTACCAAATAATTCATGTTGTTGCTCAAGAAAAAGAATAGATTTCTTTACTAATCCAATACTTTCTACAAGAAAATACAAAACGAAGCTTTATTCCTCCGAAACATCTAAACCATTTAAAAATGTCCAACATTTTGGCAAAAAACAGAAATTATCTAATCCCTCCGTAACACAAAGGTCCAGTTTAATCCTTTCAGTTTCGTCTCAGCGAAACACAATGCCGCAACAATTCATTTTGAGATCGTAAAGAAAAAACTGCGACAAAGCACAGAGGACCCCTAGCTAACTGGAGATATTATGCAGAGATGTGGATTGTGGATGTGATACATGATGCAATGCAACTTCAACTTCCCTGTCGTTTATAATCTGCACAGAGGTAAAAGGTAGATTTTAAGGAGACTCCAATCCAATACTAATGCATTTAATATTCCAAAATGTGAATTGAGCCAATCATTTTCTTCCATTGTCACTATCATTACATAAGGACGTGAATGTGGGTGCACATGACACAAACCTATGAAAAAGGTATGTGGATTAACATTTCTTAAATCCCATCACACAGCTTCGTTTCGGTCCGTGCCTTGCATGGTCATCTATTGAGTACACGGGCCTTTTTATGCGTTTGAACTTGGGTACGCTGGAATCCAATTTTCTACTAAGGATTAGGACATTCTTCTATTGCAACGATTTACCTATTCTGAGGAATTTGACGGTCAAACTGTATAACATTTTTTGTATGCTGATTTTGCCGGGTATCATAATCATAATGAGTATGCAAAGAATAATGGAGGACTTTGGCCGACCATTAAAATTTACATTTCTTGTGCCCTCAATGGAATACATTAGGATCTCAGAGATAAAATCATGTTTGCGATTTCATTCAGCTAAACATTTACAGATTGAAGGAGCCTGCAATCATTTTTTAATCCTATTATCTTTCCCTTTACAAAATCTTTGTAAATCATTAGACGTTTCAGAATAATGTCTTGGATTGAAAACAATGAGAACAATTTCGTGAGCAAAAACAACCTGACCCGTAACATTTTCAATATTCACTCAGGTGTGTAGCGTTTAGTATTTAATAAACGGCGTAAACTATCATGTTAATTGAGAAAATTAAACTTACCTTCAATAGCAAGAATTTTCCTAAGTTCATCGTTTAGTTGCTCATACTTTCGCTCAAGATCATCTTCTTTTTCCCTGAAAAAAATGAAACATATCATTGTCAAAAATTGCCAAAAGGGTAAGCCTGAACTTTGTCAGGGTATTTATATGAGCAGCATTAACAGCCTAAAGAAAGATATTCCGGGAAGTAGATGTAAAGTCTACTCCTCCACCTATCGGAAGAAACAGCCTCTTTTACAGAGCCGAGTCCTTCCTTTCCGTTCGCCTTTGTTCACATTTCATATGAAAGCTCACATTGACTTGATGGACTTAGTCCTTTAAATAGTATTACACTTACAAAATATTTAGTTGCATTTGGCGTCTTATCAAAGCATTCTTCTTATTGACTAAGGTAAACCATTCGACCATCATTTGTTCTTCTTCCGGTGGATTGTCTCCTAAAAATTGAAAACAGGTAAAAGTAATTTTAAAATACTTAGTACTATGTAGAACAAACTGGAGTATTAACTGAGGATCATTCAGGCTTTAGATTAACTCTTACCTTTTTCCATAACGGCTCGAAGTTGTTTTTCCAATAAGCGAGCTTTTTCATCGATTGCACCCTGCTCCTCCTCCAAACGATCCAGCTCATGTTGGTAATATGTCCTGCTTTCAACACTGGTTGTTCTCACAGGCTATAATAATAAAAATCAAAATTAAATCACTCAAAAAACTATCATGCATGAAAGCTATAAGTAAACCTTTCATACGAGGAAGAATACTCACATGTTGAGGGCTGTCTCTTTCTGGTGACATCTTTTCCAAAATCGTATGAAACGACTTTAGTTTCGGTTTTGAACTAGTAATTGGACCAGAATATGATTGTGCAACGTTTCTGTTGCCCATCTCAGTCTTATTGCTTTGAATTTCTTGACTGGACTCTTTCCGCGACGAATGGGAGACATTACCATTCAATTCCTGAAACCAAAACCCCAAATATTTAGGCTGTGCGTTATTTAAAGATTACGGTTTACCAAATCAGTAGCACCCTTTTACCTTAACAGATAAATTATCACAAAGATCCTTGGCATCCGTGGGGTTGGAGGGGCTATTTAAACTATGTTGTGAAGAGGGAGGTTCCGATGGAGGCGTCCCTGAATGACTCGTTGACCTAGACATGTTATCCAAAGGTGGACTAATAATTCCTTGTCTAGCTTCCGCTATCATCCTTCGTGCTCGTTCACGAAGCTGTAGATGACGTTCCGTCTCGTCTTGTATAGCTCCTCCAACGGGGGTCGTTGGTTTAGAAGGTGACCCTTTCAAGGAGCCATCACGCCTCGCATGTTCAAGCATCATTCTCGCTCTTTCTCGTAATTCTTCGTGCCTTGCAAGGAGTTTCTGAAAAAAAACAAGCAAAATAGCCCTCAAAAAATGTTTTTCGGAAAACATGTATTTCGTAACAACTTTCTAAAATAAATGATTATGCTGTCAAATATCACCTACCTGCTTGTTTACATCACTATCACGTCTGGTTGGAGATAAATCTAGAAGGCCCGGGGCATCCGGGTCCGGAATACCAATTGTATGCGACGAACTCTGTTTAACATTGAATAGGTCTTTTGAGTTACCCTGATACTTCAGGTAAGTAAATAAAAATTTTATAAATTATGAACCAACTCTATGTGCTGGCGTCACTGGTGCACTGTATTGCTTAATGGTATTTGGTGACTGAACAGAATCATCTTCATCGTCTGAACCTAGTGGATCACTGTATTGCTTTCTTGTCATAAGAACCTGTTTGGTACCACGATCGCTGCTGCTTAATGATGTAGAAGAATTACTCTAAAATATAAAGTTCAGTTTATAATTAGCCAAATTATGATATTTTTATTGTTTCAGTGTAAGGAAAAACAAATTAAAACCTCATTATTATTGCTGGAAATGGAATTCCTGATTTCTTCCAATCTGTCCAAGAATGATGACTTGGAGTCACTTTTATTGATAACTTTAGTAGATGGAGAAGGGGACCTATCCTTGTTAAACTTATTCAAAATATTCTGAATGGAAATAGGGGATCCGGTGCGGCTATTATTATTGACTTTCTCCGGAGAAAGTGCCCTCGCTGAATTTACTGACGAAGACGAATTACTATGGCTCACTGAAGCGGACCTCATAGAGCCACTATCTTCTTTGGAAGTACTACGTCTAGCATTAATCGCTGAATTATTGAGATCCCTCTCCTTCCCTACGCTACTCTCTCGACTAGCACTTGAGCTCTTTGAGCTTCTTCCTGTATTCTTCATATTCATTATTTCCTGTTGTAGTATTTGCTTCGTGATTGCATTATCCTCCTCATTTTCCCGCTGACCGACCGCGTACTGAGATTCCGATCCAGTAGCTCCAAGATTCTGTACTTCTAGCTGGCACCCTAGTAGTTTAGTTTCGTAAAGAAAATACCAGCATAAATAATATATTAAGACGAGTTTAGCATTAGTTTCACCAAAGTGTAATAAATCAAGATAACAAGAGCTCATGAAATTTAAACATTTCCCAACTGGGGAAATACTCTTTTCCATTGACCAAAACTATATAACTAGTAAATATGTACTATATGTTATCTGTATATCATATCATCTAAATCATATAGTATTTGCTCTTACCTGTGAAATGAGCTCGCAGTTGATATAAATAAGT
Source organism: Lepidocyrtinus dapeste (assembly GCA_036850885.1). NCBI lineage: Eukaryota > Metazoa > Arthropoda > Collembola > Entomobryomorpha > Entomobryidae > Lepidocyrtinus > Lepidocyrtinus dapeste. The sequence continues at coordinate 12,205 of JAANSQ010000445.1, forward strand.
CATAACAGCCAACTTATCCGGCACCGCTAACAACATCATGTCTGACGGCTCAATAACTCTTGGAATACCCAGGGATTCGGCTGCATCAAATGCCTTCTTGCAATTTCCCTTTATATCGTGAGGGGACAATTCATTGTAGACTCTAAAAATTGGGAAAACAAGAAAAAACTCAATAAGATTGTATAAGCTTCCAATCCTAACGAATCCTTTCAATCCCTCCAAGATTCAACACCTTACAATTATTATAGCACTTGGATGATACAAAGCAAGTAAATTCAGTAAGTTACAATTTACCCATAAAGACAGTAATGCCGTAATAAATGCTCTTTCCCATCTCATAAACCCCATAATAATACAATACTGCTTTACATCTTTATATCGAGTCAACTTCCATTTTCCATGTATGATCAGAGCACCAATTTCTTTCTCCAAAAAGCACAGAAGCAAGTACATCCAAATGTAGTTTTGCGATTTGCACGAGTAAATTTTTCTCCTTTTATAATGATTACAAAAGCGAAAATGACATACATAAAAGCATTCTGTCTAGAACAACGGCACAGGATTTTCATTCCAATGTCAATTGACTTCTTCTCGGATGTACAAAGTGAAAGTATGTGACGCAATATGAGCGTTGTATACCTATTTATACGTACAAAGCTTCTTTTTGTAAAGATTTCTTTCTGCGTATAAACCTCAGCTACTTTTCCTTCTAGAAAATTCAAGAGGAGTTACCTAAAGTGCAAAAGGATGCTATTCCCAAAAAACTAAGCTTATGATGCTTTACTATTGGCACTCGTAGGTAGGTTTCATATTCATTTCACTCTCTTTCTTTTCACTTCTCAACGGTCGTCTGGAGAGTCATTCATGTCGTTTCCAAGCTTTGTCTTCGTAGTCGTTTATTCGCGATGAAGAACTTTTAAATTGTATTATAACAGGACTTCTTATAAGATTTGTACCAAACAAGAAGACAGTTATTTTCCTTTATTCAGTACTGGGGAATGGGATAAGCACGACATAAATTGAAATGGAACCTTCATACTCGTGACAATATGTATCCAACCATATCATATAAGCATTGCAACTTGCCAAAGTCTGATCGCTTTTTGTAGGAGGTTCACTATTAAAATATTTCATCGCTGTAAGCCTAAAAAAATTTCTTGCTTTGTAAAATTTTACTTTTTATAGCTTCAAGAATGCAAAGGAAAAAAATGAGATTCTCGTGGGAGCAATAACCTCAGTGATGATCTGATGATACAGAATCAAGCATATTCTAAATACTACAAAGTACTTACATCAGCTCAGGGTGGAAACGATGAATGATTGCACAAAATGCCAGCCCGTTTCTCCAGGATGTCGTCATATTAGTAATTTTCACTCCTCCATACCCCCTCGTGACCTCTTTGCACCAAGTCAGAAGGTCGTGACTTAACGTTGCCGTTCCAAGTCCAACCATGTCTACCTGTAAACAAACATAAAACCTTTTCTTTAACAAAAGTTAACTTTTCTTCCAAAAAAGTTTAATTACTTTCACTTAAGTACAATAAAACTGTTTGCAAGTGATTTTTTTTCAGTTTTGACTAAAGCATTCTCATCCGTAACGAATTGTGCACGTGGCAAAATTACTCCTCCAGGACCAACTTTCTTTAACCGACACCCTTCAACAATAGTTTCCTTTATACGTGCCTAATACGTGCAACCTTGCGTTCATTGAAATGAGAGTAAAAAAGAAACTAAAAAGCTATTTAATAAACTACTCCTGCCTTGAAAGCAATAAAGAAAATTAGCCTTGTACTTTCCCTTAGCTTTAGGAAATTGCAAGTGGTCAAGAACAACATACATACATCGTTTTGAAACAAAACGGACAAATTGTTCTCTCCCTTATGCATCAAAAAAGCTATTGGAATGGATAGAATGTAAAACATAATGCCCCCATTCAGCTAAAAATCAGCGAATGCTCATTCTTTTCCTTCCGTCTTCAAATAAGCTTTATTTATGCACTTTATCTACAATCTAGCAATCAAGAAACCTTGGAGTGATTTACAAGCCCGGTTTTTATCATGGTCAATAAACACTATAATATTATATGTTGGTATTGTACGCCAGCAGTCTTGCAATCCCTAAAAAGTAAAACTAGAGAAAGTAAAGACGATACGAGGTAAAAGATAGTTAAAGCTATTGCTCACATATTAAGCAGTTTCCTTTTCCAAAAAGTCGCAAACAAATGAAGCAAGTAAACACAGCAAACAAAAGCCTAGGCAGAAACTTGCAGAGAAAGCAAGAAATAATCTAGAAAAAATATACTAATGAAATTTACTTTCACTTTATCCCTTTACAATATCTCGTAGTTTTTCACTTTTTTTCTCTTTGAGAGTTATACATCAAAAAGAGAGTTTATCTTTTACGTTCCTCTTTTCATTTACCTCAGGAGATAAGATATTGTGAAGTATTACAGCAACTTGTGCACCAAATGGAGCAGGATACCAAGATAGTTTTTACTTTACTTTCCCAAGCAGTATAAAGAAGCTCCTTTGAGGAATCATTCAAGCAGAAATTACACGCTAGTTTTCTCATACCAATACACTTACTCCTTGCCATACTTAAAGGAAAAAGTTTCTTGCGAGAAATGCATGTTTTAGTAAAAAAAACTGGCGAATTCATACCAATCCACTAGTCTACTAGTTACATACCGTCCAGTATCCCAACACCGTTTAAATAAACAGTATAAAGTACGTATTCTTCTAACAAAGCGGCAAATTTCCTTGAAGTGCACTTTGAGATTTTTATCTTTGTCAAGAGAAAATTATTACGGAAGCAATTTCAGGCAAGAGGAAAGCGCACAACAATTTTCTAACCGGCAAATGAGAAAACTTGGTATGACTCAAGTTCAAAGTATTTTATTAAAACACGGCACATGTGAACGTAACGTGTCCATGCGTTGTATATGTACCTCTGTTTTTCGGTGCAGAGGGGCTCATTAATGAAAAGAACTAGATTCTCTACAACTGTCCTTAACGCAGAGGAGTTTCACATCACAACTTTTTTTTTACCATTTAAGTAAACCTGTAAAACCCCTCCTGACATACGAGATTGCTCTTTGGTAAATTATTCTTTAAACCAATCTCCTTTTTTTGTCGTTTAGAAATTATTTCTTGTTTTCCTTTAGGTTCAATTAGGGAGATTGTACAAGTACACCACAAAACCACCTATTTGCTGCGTTTTCTTCTCTTTTAGCATTAACTCGTTTTGTCGTAAGCTTTTCACATGTAAATTGCAGTCTCATTATCAAAACAACATCCTATAGAAAAAGGAATTAATGAACAACGCGGTAAATGCTGAAGACTTGGTTAGAACAGCACTTTTTTGATCTTTTAGGAAAAGACTAGCGGTAGGTTTTAAGATGAAAAGAAAAATGTAGACTACTCACTTGGGGAAAGCGAAAGAAATGTTATGCGATGCGGGTAGTGCGATACAAGTTTGTTCTTTCATTTGGCTTTTCAACAAACACACTTTTGCGTTAAGTTTCTTACAAGCTAACTCAGCTCGTTCCTTTAATTTTACCTCTTTTCAAAGAGCCTAGTCCTTTAGTTCAGCGGAGTATTGGTGACACGGTACAAATCTCAGAGAAGATGGAATCACATGGGTCTTGTTGAATTACAAATTATTTGACAGAGAAAGTCACGAACCTTTAAAAGCATGAGAGGAAGAGTCTCTCCTCTGTACAACTCAGAGCAATATAATTTTAGTCGACGGACATGCACAGAATGCATAAAGCATTCAAGAAACCATTTAACAAAAACTTAAAAGGAATGGACTGGGCTTTGCCTTTGAAATACAGTTGGTTAGTACCCTGAGAGCGTGCTCCCATGTCGAAGTAGAAAGAAAATGAAGACCTCAAAAATGTTTTATTTTAGCAATCTTTGAAACGATATTTTCTTTCTTTTGCGAAAAAATAAGTAGTATACGTTCGTAAAAGTGGCTGGTATGTAACCTTTTACGTAATATCTAAACTGTATGCGAAGAAACGTTATTCTAATTCAGAGTAGCAAACCAGAAATGGCCATGTAGGACAGTATTTCATATTCCCTTGATCTGTTAAAAAAACATTTACTTTGAGATATCCGAGTGCACTGTCACGGCAAAAATAGTGACATGAGACAAACACAAACTTTGAAGAGACTTTCTCAAACTTTTTTTGGACGTACTCTATTGCTATTTCGTTCCCGTTGCGCATTACCCCTGTGTAATATTTTTGCATCTTTTATATATTAATTTCGGATAGAAATTCTACGACATGTCATTCTATATTACAACCGGTGGAAGTACGCAGTTATGCAGAGGTACAACAAGCTTCATAACTTTTGACAATAAACTTTACTCGATACATATTTATGAACTCAAATGTCAAAACACGTTTGTAAATATAAACTCAGAAACACTAGCCTCACTTATAGCCTCGTAAGTATACCATCCTCGAAAAAGTAATCCACTCTTATAGGTATATAAATATGCTTGTGCTTTATAAATTATAAAGTACTTGGCTAAATGAAAACCCTTATCTAAAAATTGAAGCTTTAATTGTAAATAAGAATCCTCAAATTCCTGCATCTTGTGAAATCTACAGACCGATACAAAACTACAAAAATCATGTCATTTAGAAAAATGAAATCGTAGAAAAAAATCATAAAAAAATGCGTTTGTGACTGAACCTGACTTCTAGTGAAACCTTCTTTCACGCGTTCTAAATAAAGTTGAACGTGTTATGTGAACCCTTCTCACGGAGGAAAGTAATAATAGATAGGACAAAGATGCTACACACGATCCGACAAGTAAAGTCTTGATGCCAATAGGCTCAACGCAAAGATGACAACGAAAAACACATATTATACGTTTTTCTTTCTTTTGCAGTCGGAAAACATAAGTAAAGTTCACAGCCATAATGTATCACACGCACATCGGTGTCATGACTAGACAAGCTAACATCTTCGAATCTAAAACGGAAACGGGAGAAAACCAAAAGTCAAAACTTTCTCCATTTCCGCATCCTTTCTCCAGTTCATCTTAGAGGAGCAACTTGAAAAGATAGAAAAATGGTTACATTATGCGTTAAAAATCCGTATTTTCTTTAATATAAGCAAAAATGACGTCATAAATTAGCTGTGAAAATAACGTAATGCAAGGCTGACTTGACATGATAACGAAATGAATTCTTACACAGTAGCGGTAGAATTTTGGCCCTTGTATTTACCATGTAAAAAAGTGCCTATCAGTAAATAAGTTTAACTTTGCTCCATCCTTGCTTATTCAAGGCCTGTCTCTTTTCCTGCCAACACAGCATTCCACTGATGTGATAATGAAAGGGAAAATCTCCGCCAAGCTTGCAAAAAGCATATAATCTGCGAAGAATTTTAACATTTCATTTACACGCACATCTTCGTGCTATTTGTACCCTGGAAGCCTTCTCCGTTATCGCTTTAGATGAAGTAGACTTTTAATGCATATCCCAGTCTTGAAACCAAACCAGCCGCAAAGATAATTATGACGCATTAATTCACACGTTCGACGAGGATGTTCATGAATTTATTGCGTCCTTTCCACCGCGTGATTATACACATTCATACATGGAATGTGCTGGAAACTAAAAATGTTCCATGTTCTGTTCTTTGTTAGGACTATGCCGTAGCTTTCTCTTTTTCCGTCGCTTTCTCCAAGTCAAATTTTAGATTCCAGCAAGAAAAACAGGAAAATAAAAAGCAGGGGAGAGAAGAAGCAAAAATATACTCCTATGCCAAAAGGGAAATTACGGAAACCTTCAATAAATTAGTGTCTATGGATTAAGTGAGCTTTCTTAGAAATACGAACTTTCCCATTTCTTTTCATGTTCCCCTGTAATTAAGAGCAGGGTGGTAAAATAAATATCTGGGATGAGACAACTCACAACTCAAGCTAGAAAACTAATTTAAGTAATAAAACACTGTGCTTAAACCAGTCAATAAATATTAAATTAGGAAAAGGTGACTGCAACTACTAGTAATCAGCTATACGTTGCCAATTCATCCTACGTCAACATTAGACATTAGTAATCATTAGACACAACCACATTCTCTAGTATTTATAGCAGAACCTCCAGCTGAAATATTACCTCAATGCAGTGAATCAAGTAAAAAAATTTGCTTAAACTTACATTATCTGGTGTACGGTGAAAATCTAATGGTTTCAGAGCTCTCCGATCTGGTCGATTCTTGGCTGGAGTGGATGTATGAGGAGGTCCGTCTTCTCTCTTTTCTGGAGTGGCGTATTCCTCGTTTTGACTATAAAACAACAGAAAATACAAGCTATAAAGGAATTCCTGAAATCCAACACAAGAATATTTTTTTAGTCTAGCATTAAAAAACACAATAGCAAATATAAAACTTAACGTTCCATGTGAGTTTATTGTGTCAGGTATTTATTTTGTATTTTAAGAGCACATATAATATAGTGTACACAAGATATGTAAATACACTAAACAATTACGTGTGAACATACATTAAACTTAATGACATTCACAGAACGAATGTAATAGCCAAAATCTATTTAAGCCTCAGCCTACTCTACGCATTAAACCATTAAAAATTCTGCGAAAAGGTAAAAGGACTCGATGAATGACCCAGAATAGGTTATAGCATGGGTATAAATGGTACATAATTGACAGTTCTGAACTTTGTCAAACCCAATTCTTTCAAAATTACATAGTACGTATTTACGTAGCCTACAAACTCCAAAATTTACATATCGACTAACAAAAACAATGGCCTAATAAAAGCAGGGTACATGTATTTAATTTGGGTACACAACCTTTATTTAGCTTTTACGATATTTATGTTCATATGATCCCACTAATCCTCAAGCTTTACAATAAATTTAAACTAAAAAAACTTTAAATATGCCGGAATAATCTGGATTCTTGCTTAGATCAGTGGATTAAAGAATAATTGTGAAAGCTTACTTTTTAAGTGTGATTCAAAACCAAAATGGAATGCAACAGGCCACCTTTTCTCCAATAACTTTGACTTTAGTAATTATGGTGGAGCAAGTATAAGAATATATATTACAGCTAGAAATGCCAAAAATGACCGAAAGCCACAGCACAATGAAAGAACGTCTTGTACTCAAGACAGCAAAACTGCAACTGCCTCCAGCACGCGTTTTTAGGCTTTCGTGCGTGGCTCTCCTAAGCTATTCAGAGTGAGTGCTGGTACAAACGTAGTTTTACTAGTTGTGGTAGGATAGGAAAGTATGTAGAAAGTTTAGCCTGCTAAGTTGGCATCATATTAAAGAGCTTACGCGTTTTAATTCCATTTCAAAAGAACTACTTGTGTAGGCTGAAAGAATGAGAAACTTTTCTATCGTTTAGTAGATCGGTGATGGAAATTCAAATTAACATATTTATATTTCGCTCATTGCATTCGGCGAGAATTGGCAGGTTGTTTAACTCATTAAAGAAGAATAGTCTCAAGTAGCCCCGATTTAGTTCCACAGCATAGCAAAATTTTATCATTTCCCATTCAAGCTGGTTAGAAATGAGATTCTGTTACTGACTCTGAATTAAACTGGAACTAAATATCGTCCGGCAGCTGATGTCTAACGTTATCTTTATTACAATTGGCGACTTTATCAAGCGAAAAATCTAAATTAAAAGGAGAAAGCGTATAATTTACTGCATACGTATTTGACATTTGCTCAAGAAATGTTATATTTGGGGAAAGTTGCGCATGGCCTGACTTATTTTTGCAATTTCGGTTTTCACCACCCGAAAGTGATTGGATTTCTTACTCGGCTGACATAAATATTTAATGGAGCTTTGCCTCAATATAAAATGAGAACTGGAAATCCCAAACATTTTCTAATGCGCTACCAGCATTAAGCCTAGTCTACAGCGAATCGTGTTTGAATTGCATGATATGATGTAAGGTTGGTCTCATTGGTCAGTCAGTCTTCCACTACTACATACAGGCCAAGAATTACGAACAAAACAAATATTTCTACATCGAATCCTCCATAAATCCAGTGTTTCACCGCTACACGCATTACTGAAATACGCACTTTCTTCACATCCATCGAATGAGAAAACATAATACACGATCTAAATGAGGAAAAGATGACGTGTGCATGTCACAATCGAAATTTCGCAAAAGCTTAGGTAGTTTCTTCACACATGAGCAGTACAGACCCGGCCCAACCTATAATTTTCACGAAACTATCAAGCATTTAACTAGAATAGAACCGGAATGAATGTCATTTAAAACCGGAAAAAGTTTGTTCCTCGAAACTACAACTGCAAACCAACTTTTAAGCATTACAGATTGCACCACAGGAAATTCTACATGAAAGCTTACAGAAACCCGGTTTGATAACGATAGGTTTCTGGGGAAACTTGAGCAAACCATATGCCAATTAGCCACTGTATAAAAACTACAGGAAGGTTTTAGGTTATTTCTACATTTTCTTACCGTGAAATGGGAAAGAAGCAATTAGTAATTACGAAACTACAACAAGAAGCAACAAGGAATGATAAATTACATGTATTAATCGAGTTTCTTTATTTGTAATATTAATTACGATTAAGACAGTACAAACAAAGAAAGCATTAGTTTAATTATGTTAAGTGAAAGCATATATTTCATTGGGATATTGCAGTCGCCGACAGCAAGCCTCTTGTCCAGATCCAACAGGATGCGAAGAAGTTTCGTTTGTTCTCAAGCATTTTAAAGTTAAGAGGGCAAAACATTAAAACAATTATAAGGTACAAAATTGGTTTTTCAAGGGAACTTCCTATGTACAAATTTCAAGATTGGGGTTATTCATAAACAATATTTGACAAATCTTTTATGCTTTCACCTCAACCATGAGAGTATTCATCAAAAAAAAATTACCAACAAAAAACGAAATTCTATTAACAAATAAAACCGCAACAAAATATTTCTATTTTTTGCTGTAAACTTGCAAAGGTCTGTATCATCTAGATCCGTTCATTTAAATTTTACAAAAAGGGAAAAGACATCCTAGGATGAAGCGTAAAACTGACCTTGTTTTGGAGGATGACTTGCCAGAGTCATTAGGAAGTTTTGAAGATGGAGGGACATAATCCCAAGACTTTTGTTTCTCAACAGATGCAGAAGCAAATATATCTGGACGAAATGTACTGTTTGTGTTAATCGTTTTATCCATTTCCGACTTGCTCCAATCGGTAAACTCTGTACGTTCTGAAATTCGTGAAAGATTTATACCGAAGCCAAAGTCTTTGGGATCTGGTGTACTGGTGACAGGCTGAGGTTGAGCGAAAATAGATTTCAAAGGACTTGTTTCACCACTCCCACCATATGGATCTGTTTTGGGGAGGGGTTGTCCCTCCAAACTTTCTGTTGATGCAGCTTTTGAGTCCCTCTGGTTGGTCGTTACTTCTTTGTTATTGAAACCCATTGATTTTGCTGAAAAATGTGTGATTCAATTTTCAAAAATATATAACTATATACATAGTCTTTAGAAACAAAACAAATTTCGCAAAAGGGGATTTTCTTACAGGGGCTTTTCATAAGCAGGTCATCACTTTCATTCATGCTACTAATCAAACTATCCATTTGTGACGCAATGATATTGGAGACCTCGCTAAGCTTCCGCTTATCAGCAGATGGAACGGATAATGATTTCTCGCCTTGGGTTCAAACGGAAATTAACTTTTTTAAAGCAATTTAAGTCATTTAAAATAAAATTAAGTTCACTTACCCTCCTCTTCGCCATCTAAATCCTCAAGATGGGCGATATCAGTATTATCATTTTGGGTGGAGCTCATTAAACTTGCCAAACTCTGCATGTCCTCGTCCCTAATGCATATGATTAGTTAACAATATCTTATGATTTCAACAAAGATATGAAAATTACAGACCGTAAAACCGTTTCAGTTCCTTACGTTGCTTTTCCTTCACGAACGAAACAAGATGAAACAGTAAACTTAACAGAAGCTGATACGATTTTCTTCGATACCAATTTTAGCTTTAACTCTGAGCTTGTTTGAGTGGGCACTTCGAAAGCGTAATTTTTGATGTTTATAGCACCTGTGGCGAGGGCACGAGGCTTTCCGGTAGATACCTTTAAAAAATAAACAATAAATTACGTAATACAGTTAATATATAATTTAATTACATATATCTGAGATAATTGGTACATTGAAAATTTTTTATTTGCTTACGTCTTCCAGAGTTATATTCCAGTCTTTGTCTTCATACCCTTCAGTTCTGGGATCTTTAAAAATGGTAACAGCAATCTCCTTACTTTCTGGGATGGCCCAAACAATCATGCCTTTCAATGGGTTCTTCATAGTGGGCTCCCACATCCGTGGTTCCACAGATACTCTTCTACTACGTCTCCATAAAGTTATGCCAAGTTTTTTCGGCTGCCTAAAATTGATTTATTAGGAATCAGGCTCAGGACAAGATAATTTAATTTATTTAGTGTACTAAATAAAACTTTGTTTAACCATATCATACCATTTGGGAGTTGCTTCAACGAATAATTCTTCAAAAGAAATGACCAGGTTGAATTTTGCAGCACGCTTGTTGACTCGCTGCAATCTTTTCCATACAGATCCCATCTTGAATTATATTTCTTACTTTGCGTTTCCAAGTTAAAAATTGCTAATCTTTCTCGCTGGACGAAAGTCCCCTGGACCTAATCGAAGACTATTACAATTCCTACTCACTTCAATCTATGTGGACGGAACAATCAGTAGTAGGGATATTATCCAGAGAAAGGGGCAAGTTTATAACAAGTTCAGTATAGCAACAACCAATGAAGTAATAAGCAGAAATAAAGTTCCTTCCGGGCACAATTTTTTTTGGGAACTTCCTTATCTACGGAAGATCACAGGAAGTCAAGTCAACTCGTCCAACTATGAAGATATATAGATAACAGGTTCGGTGTTCATATTCCTTTAATCAAGCTATTTCAAGCTCCCTTTTACGTTGTATGGATCACTTCCTTTTGTGAGTTAGCGAGTTTTCACCGAAAATCCGAAGTAAAGTTATAACAAGTTTTAACAATCAACTAAAGTTATTAAAACTGGAGAAGAGGGTTTCGCCAAACAATAGTGCCGACTTTAAATCGCTTAAATATATTTTACTTTGGAACGAATTCAATTCTCAATTCAGGACTAACTTTTGTATAGATTAAAACAGACACATCATTGGCACTTATACGACTGTGACTTATGAAATCCCTCTCGTACCTACCCTAAACATTTAGATCAATACTTAATTTGACATAAAACACTATTTGACCCAGACAAAGAAACTTTAAGAATACATCACGCATTGAAGAAATGCTAACAAGTGAACAATCGTTTATAAAGACTTTTTCCGTTTCTTTATCAATTTCCTCCAGAATAATGATGGCAATGCATTTTACTATCTTGATCACGTTCACATACCATAACATAAGAAACTTTAACAGAGTTTACGTGCGGAGGTCGGCAATCACAGTCACACTGCGATGTTTCACAATATTTGTTTAGGATAATGATTGTGTGACTGCGACTTAAAAACTAGGTGTTTCATTGATTTAATTACCTATCCTATCCCAAAAAAGAAGGAAGTAGACATACACCAAATAGTCAACAACACATGATTTTCTTGTCCCAAAACCAGCAGCAGAAACAGACCAAGAGCCAAGAGCAGTCGACAAAAAAGTCCAACTTCATTTCATTCCAAAAAAATCCTATGCAATGCTAAAGCTAAATGCTATGCGATATAGAAAAGGTTTTTTATGTCTAGCTTGACTTATGTATTACATTTTCTTGTAAAAAAAATGCCCTTCATAATGGTTGTATCACAAAACACACCAAA
>JAANSQ010000446.1:0-24071 GCA_036850885.1 Lepidocyrtinus dapeste
CCTTTCTCCCTAGAAAATACTGATGATAGTAGAGGCTGAAGGAGAAATAGAGAATCTAATAATGTGTAATCCATTGCTTTCTTAATGCATTAAGCCTAATATGTATGTGTAAACTCTCTGCTATATAGAGAACTATTATAGTAGAAGAGAAGTAATATTATAAATTAAATAAAGTGCCTAGTCTGCAGCACAAAAGGATGATACACCACAGTCATGTAAGAGAAAAAACTTGCTCTTGATGACTTTTATCCATTTTGGAGCCTCCTTACTAACTCAGTCTGTTCACAAAATTTTTGTGTTTGTATTCCCTCTTGATCCTCTCCGAGTGGAGAGTGTTTTTGCGTCTTTGTGAAATGTCTTGTGTGGAATGGAACCAGCAGTTCTTCCTTATTTTCTCCCTGATTCCTCATCAGCGAATCTAATTAAGTTCCGTCGGATGTGTTCCCAGACCATTCTAGACTCGAAAGATTTGTCTTGAGTAGTCATTGTACTGATCCGTGTTTAATTTTGATTAGGAGTGGGTCGCTCGTTCTATTCTACCCAGACCATGACAATATCTGTATTGTCTAAAGGACATACAGATATCTACATGCATATCAGTTGATCTACATGAGTTTTCAAGAATGCCAGAGTTACGTAAAGTTTTTTATATTTTGCTTCATCCCTCGTCTTTCCTTTGATCAAGTCAATAAAATCGTTTTATTTAATGCTAATGGTAATAATAAAGCAGTAAGAGTAAATAGTAGTAAAAAAGGCTCTTTGACTCCGAGTCGATATTTATTTTACGAGATTCATGCTTCAAATGGACAACCTCAATTTATTTTCACTTGGCCGATTTCGATTTCCCCTATATCGGTTCATTCTACGAGATGACCAAAGGAAAGTTGATAATGTTAAAGATCCTTCCCATTCATATCTTTCAACAGCAAATTCATCCTCCATATTCTAAAGTACTAAAACATGATTGGAAATCATTTCAACCAAAGCAGAAAAGTAAATTCCCAATTGAACTGCCTTATAAAATCGTCGGTCATCTTGGCGTTATTGATGTAGTAAGGGGCAACCTAAGAAGGTAATCCATAGACCTACAGTAACGAGTTGCATTCCATTTCTCTCCAATAGTCTGCCGATTAATTTTTGCCGAGTACTTCGCCTACCAGCCAAATATGCTAATCTAACCGCATGATAAAATGAGATTCTGTTCATTTTATCTCCTCAAAATACGAGTAGGTTGACTTACCACAGCTTATATCCTCATTTAGCTTAGTACGTAATGACGCAATCAACACAAATGTGGGAAGACACTATATAAATTCATATGTAAGCAATGCTACTGATGGATGTGAACATTAAGTCATGTCAGCAATTCTAATAATAACTACCATAAGCTAGTTTAAATGCTTTTGAACTCCTAAATTTTGTGGGATGGAAAAAACCACTCATCAAATTTTGATTCTGAGTGCTAAAAGCTCAATAATGATATAATTTATTTGCTAGCGCAATTAATCTGGGTTTACTCAGGAAAGATTGCATTAATACGGAAAATGATTAACACTAAAAAGTTTCTCCTATTCTGTTCCAGATGGTTAAAGGGAAAAAAGTTTCTTCCTTTTTTGGCCAAGACTTTGTGTAAATGGTTGGAGAGGTTGTGAGTCGTCGTTGAAAACGTGGCAACTCCCGCCATTATCATCCAACTTACACACAATCCATTATGTTATTCTCATGCTAATTTAATCAAGAATGAAAGTCTCTCGACAACAATTTCCTCTTTATATTTAGCCAGTCAAGCTCCCTTCAAAAGAAGCGTTTGAGTGCTCGATGCTCTCTTTCCTTCCGTTGACGGTTGTTAGAGCCACTTTTTTCATTACTGGATTAGCTTTAAGCGTCGCTGAGAGACTTTTTCCTTCTTGTTTTTTCACCCTCATCAATGCACCAACTTTTTTTTAGAACTTTAAGGGGGAAACGCTATTCTATATTGCTTACTTAGGTCTTATAACGTCTAGTCTGTTTATCCTTTTACACTAGCTCATTAATGGACAACCAACAAAATTTGAAGTTAAGCACACTTTCTCGCAGTTCAAGTTCAGCTCATTTGCTCATCTAATCATCGTGATGATCACGTAACGACGAGATTAAAACACTCGATGGAGAAAAACATTGCCAAGATTCTTTTTCCTTGTAACACCTTACTCACTACACTTCAAATTTTACCAGTTTAGTTTTACCTTACATGAAATACAGAAAATGTAAACCTACATATGTTGAACTACAAAAATCGCCAATGGAACCCCTGTAAAATTTCCAAAAACCTTGCAAATCACACCTACATATAGCGTACTTTATTCAGTACCTTCTTTCATTTTTTCATCATTTACACATTTACAGTTTCTAATAATAGAATTTCTCCAAAATTGAAATAAACCTCATCAATATTTTTCTTGTCATAAAATTTAATGCTGAAGGAAAATGAAAATTGTTCAGTTCAGAGACCTGTAAATATGCGTCAAGGCATTTAGAAAACATTTTCCTCCCAAATTCGTCTACCAAATTACTGATTACCTAAGCAATAAAAGTTGGAGCGATGAGGATAGGAAAACCATACAGAATGGAAATTGGATGCTAATGATTATCATCATCGAGGGATGAAAAGTAAGTTAACCGAGAAAAGGGAAAAATCAGAGTAAAAAAACCTGACTAACTGGATCTTCCTTTTCCTCGGTAGTGTGGATAAATATGAGTGAGTTGATGAATAGATGGGAAACCAACTGTGTGTAATTGCCTAATGACATGCACCACAGGGGACCAACCAACCAGCCATATAATAGGGAGCTTCATCCCATACGCTCCAAACAGATCTGAACAAATTGAGGACTGACGCGACAAACCTAGCACATCAACCAAAACAGATATACATATAGTTCATTGATTGAGGAGATGTTTGATAAAACGATCCTATCTGTAAATGGAAGGAAAGGGCACAAACGAAAATGTATTTTCATCTTTTTTTACTTTCATCTCTCACACTTTGCTCACCAATTTCTAATAACTTTAGTTGCTTTTCAACTTTTTTTTTGTAAATAAGCAGGAGATTTATTATTAGAGTAAAGTCCGCTATAAAAAAAAGCTTCAAAATTTTGGTAAACAAGTTTTGAGCAGGATAAAATTAAAAGGTCATACCGCAACACAAAATCACTGACATTTTGACTCCGTTCGTTAGGCAAATTTCAAAGGACAAATTGCCTTTGTTTTTTTGCCTGAAATATTAATCTAAAAAATTTTGGAGTATGAGTAGTATGAAATGGCAAACGTAATGGTCGTTTGAGCAAATAAGTTTCAATTTAACACTGTTCACTTATACTAATTAGATTTTGGACATGATATTTTCATGTTTGAATTCGTAATAAGATGAAGGGCCATTTAAGCATTTAGGTTATGTAAATTTGTCCAACATATTGTCAAATTATAACCTACAGAATTACTGTATTAATTTTTAATTTAATGCTATCATATTACTTACCTAAACCGAATAAGATAAAACGGTATAAGTTGTGAATGTGAAAAATTACTCGATTAATGGGAATCGTTCCAAAACGTTATATAAATCTATTTTTTTTAACCAAAGGAGACATAAAACAGCATGAATCCAGTCCACTTTCATTCTGACTTTATGAGTAAAGTGGGAAAAGGTACAAGTTACCCGGTATAAAATGCGGATCAGCTTTGATAAAAGGGAAATTGCCCATTTAAGCTAAAGATTTATACTGTATGATTTTGACTTTTTGTAGTTAGATTGGTTGACAAAAAAAACTACATTAATATTGAAATAACAAGCAACCTATGTAAGTATAAAATTCAAAGAGAACGTACATCTGCCCTTTGATATATTATTATGAAATAAGCATTTGTTTAAAATTACCTATTTTAAGTCTATTTTGTACCATAATGCGCAGCTTTACGTAAAGTTCAAGTATGCAAGATTGTATAAAAAAAATAATGGCATAATAAGCTAGCAAATTTTATGTGTCCTTGACTTAATGCTCGTGTAATAGATTACTTCTCACGGTACTCTTTAGCATTTGGGATGAAACTGATAACTAAACTACTCCCATTCATAAAAATTATACTAATACTAATAAATCAACGGAATTCTGGACAATGGATATGGGAATTAAAATGAGAATGTATTTGATAGATAATGTTTTGATCAGGGTAGGATTTTGTACCTATTAATGTTCCTCTAGAAACGAAGAGATTTATGAGCTGCTGAATCAATGGAATTAAACCAAGTTGCTTCGCACACTATTTTTATAATTAAGTTGGGTATCCAATTTTTGATTTTGCTTCATAAGTACTGAACCAGTAAACAATCGCCATAGTTACATTACATACATAAATAGATGTAATGTAATGATGTTAATTATTCGCTAATGATGACCTATTCCGGTCTTCCCATTATTCAAAATATCATCCGAATTACAACTTTTTTTAAAAGTTGTAATTCGGGGTTAGTTTCCTTCGTGGTTTGAAATGCGGGCGACAACGTCTTCGAGATTAAACTTTTGTATTAGGAAAATGAACAAATTGTCCCATTGAGGAGAAATAAAAGTACAATGGAATCTAAACCCCTTCTTGCAATACTGCATCTTAACTTTCCTTCTTTGATTCCCATAAAACTCATACATTTATTCCTTCAGAATGAGAATAGCAGCTTTAATGTTCCCTAACATGGAACTTTTTTTTCTTTGCTACACGCTCAAAAAGACAAACGAAATTTATTTGAGGAGGAAAGGGGAAAAATCTGATAGCAATATAATTTACGAGCACTTTCCCTCCACTTTTCAGCCACTCATCATTATCAACATCATCATCTTAACAATCAAAACTCCTCAAAAATAGTATAAGACGTAAGATAAAATTATAGGAAGGGAAAGGAGGCAAAACATATACAAACGGCTTTGAGTTTGGCAAAGAGAGAGTCTACTTTTTCCATCGCTTCTATTTTTATTGCATTCTACATGGAAAAAAAGTTATTCTTCCAACGAGCATATTACATTATTGTAACACAAACAAAACAAAAGATACATAATAGATCATGATCAAGATCAAGCTGTCTCCAAACTCAGAGTAAAAAGAGGGGCTAATGAAACAAGTTAAATTCAATTCATGAAGCCGATAAACAAGCAGATTAGCCATTTCAAGATGCAATTTCTATAATTGCATTACTCATAATAGGAGGCATACTCCATAGGAAATTCGAAGACCAAAAGAGAGAGTCTAAGTATTTGATTTAGAAGCTACGAATGTACGTAAGTAATCCTGTGCATGTACATACAATACACAAATATGCAACATATAACGCCACCGATAATAAAGATCCAGTCAACTTTTTTTATTTCGAGCGATCATCTCCAAATTTATTGCTTTTCTCTATTTTTCTTCCAATAAAATACGCTCAAGGGGTATCCATTACAAGCTACTCTTGAGAGTGAGAGCAACTGGAACCGGGAAGATCATCCATGGAAAATCCTTGGAACGAGAAGAAATGAAAGGAATGACGTTATACAAAGGAACCTAAGATGAATTAAGCGTACTCCCTTTTTATTACCAAACGAGAGCAATCATGGTATATAAAACTACTCAGAAGGGTATAAAGCTCACTTTTCTCTTTTATCGAAATATAGACCTCGTCTAAATACCATCATTCCTGCATTTCTGGCTTTACAGAAGCACATTACTTAAGCAACTGTATAAACTAAATCTCTTACTATAATAAGTGGTTTATGTATTGAGTACCCTAAAATGAAGGAAAGTTCTGATGGAACTGAAAAAGAAGAAAATATATTTTAGACTACTCTGACGCAGATAAGCCTTGGAAGACAAAAACTGGCAACTTTTAAAAACGAGGTTTCTTTTGAAGCTTACAGTTTTGCTCAAATGTGTTAATTGCATGTTACACTCCACCGTGAGCCGAACTATTATTCTCTGATGTAAAATGAGTCTGGACGAAATACCATTGGTTGGAAGAAAAAAAGTAGTCTTATTTGGATGGCACCAGGACGTCGTTTAATGACAGATTTATTTCACTTTGAGAGAACAAAAGAAATATAAAAAAGTTTTTATACTGCAATAGAATCCGCAGCATACTAGAGATTTGGAACGTGTAAAACTTGTTCAACTTTCTCTCTACTTGGAGAAGTGATTTCTCCCAAGGAGAAGTTATAACAGTGTAAAGATCGCACAATGTAGCAGTATCATCCCAAGAGGAATGGTAATAATAATACTTCTCCAAAATGGAATCTTTACCCTATATTGAACAATTACTAAATTGCTTTAAATGGCCTATAAAGCGGAGAAAAGTAGGAAAGTTAAGGCGGCCGTTAGCAGTAATCGAGTCCATTAAGGAATAAAATTTCATCCTGAAGAAGAGTACTTCACTTTTAGCCCTTTTCCCTACTCCACAATCGACCCCATTTCTATTCTAAATCTTGAAGCTTCCATTTAATTTAATTGAAGTGATCAGACCCTATATGGATATCTAATGCCATCCAAATGGATATCATTTTCCAAAGAAATTGAGCCAATTTCCATTTGCCACAATGAAAGTATCTAGCTAGGGTAGCTTTACTAAGCGAATTCTTTTTTTCCTTTCCTTCTAATGAGAAACCATCTGCTAAATCATTCTTTATCTTTCTTCCTAAACTTACGTTGATACATGATCTTTTTTATCCTTACGACTCTTGAGTAATTGCTATTAATTACGCTGGAAAGGGCCCAACAAGATCCTCTAAGTCAGTATCAAATCTTGCAAATCAAAAGCATACAGAGCAATTTCGCCAGTATTTACTTGAAGTCTCTACTAAACTTTTACTTTTTCTAGTTCACTCACAAAGAATTAAGAATTTGAATGGCTTTTACATCTCCAAATATTTTCAAATTAATTAGATTAGTTGTAGTTGATTTCGGTCCATTTTCCCCTTGAATAATTTTTATTCTCCCATCCAATTAGCTTATTTCAGGTCGACATGTTTTAAATTACATAATCCATTATACAAATAAAAAAAATAAATATCTGAATAAAACATTATTTTTACATTTTCCCGTTTTTATTACTTATTTACAATCGCACTATAGATTATTTTCCCTTGGAGTAAACACTGTTTTTAAGAGCAGTGATTCTTTTAAAGCATTGTTGGTTTTTTGCATAAAAAAATACATGAAACCCCTAAATATACATATATTCATGGTCATTTTTATTTCTTTATTCAAAAATCACGGAGCATCCAGTTCCATCATTCCATTTACAAAGTTTTTTTTTCTCTTTTATTACTCTCGTTATCAATGCCAGTTCTTTCCCTATCAACACCAACCCATTTTTTGAGTTGTTATTCGCCGGTCTAGCTGATGATGATGATTCTTCTGGTAAGTGTAAACACTGTTACCTAATAAATTGGCTTAATAGCTACACCATATGAAATAAACAGAAGGGGTGTGTAAATCATCGTTGAGGAGCATCATCACCCTCCTGATCGGTGATTTAAGGAAAGTGATGCAGTTACCAAATCACCCAGTTCTATCTCTTAATTTTTTTTCGCCCCGGCCTAATGAATTACATGGTACCAAAGCATTTCTGGCTCATTGCCATGCCAACATTTTGGAGTGAAGCATGGCCCGATTATTGTATAGTGTTACAGTTGCATAGAAAATTTAATACAAATTACTCTTTTTGAACTATTCGGAATTTTTTTTTATCGTGAAGAACGTCGATCCTATCAGGAGCCAATCTGTAACGTGTATAAATGTATATAAATCTGTTTATATTTTCCAGAGAAGATTTGCGATTGGGGACAATGGGAAATTCAATTAAGTTTTTATTTTACTGCGTAATAATAATCAATGGGAAGGGAAGAGCCCCTGCAGGCCGTTTTTTTCTATTTGTACGTATGTGTTTAGAATGTTTATGACCTTGCATCTGTCTCTGTTTATGTGAGTGCATGCGGACCACAAAGGGCCACTTACTTTTTATTATTATTACAACTCATTTGAACCTGGCGTGGTATGCACTCTCAGCTGCTAAGCCTTCAACCCAGCCCCGACACTTATACAGTGCCGGTTTTAACTAAATCACACGTAACATCCCCAAACTCTCATTCATGAGCATGCATCATCATCATATTTTTTTCCCTCCTTGTTTGTTTTGAATGGAAAGTGAAGAAGGAAATAATAGTTTAGCTGACGAGCGAGCGAGCACGTTCTCCTCATTTGTGATGAAGCCCTTTTCGTCCCGGATGGATTTGACTCGGCTTGAAAAGGTTGCAACCTCATCCTCATCATGATCATACTAATCATCAGTTAAATATTTCATCGTATTCTCTTTTACTCAATCTAATATTAAACAATTATTACCAGTCGGTCTAAATCATTCGGCAGTGGTCATGATGGTAATGATGTCGGCAAATAGCTTCTTCAGCTCGAAAAACAATGAACATTTTCATTTTGCATGGCGTTTCTCGGGAAATTTAAAATTATGTACACAAAAGCATCCCAATTACTTGACGAATACACATATTTTCCACTAGCACCAAACAAATTTTATTATACTGGCTATTACATGATGGTAATGATGTCGGCAAATAGCTTCTTCAGCTCGGAAAACAATGAACATTTTCATTTTGCTTGGGGTTTCTCGGGAAATTTAAAATTAAGATTGAACCATATTTGACAATAGTTTGCGTAAGGCATTATTCATTAATGCAACTTATGTGTTTATGTACACAAAAGCATCCCAATTACTTGATGAATGCACATATTTTCCACTAGCACCAAACAAATTTTATTATACTGGCTATTGGTCCCATGGAACACGGAAAACACTCTGTGCCAGTTCAAGTAGTCCATGTCTTTGTCCATTTTGTATTGAACGCTTCGAATGTTGCAAAACTACTTAAAGAATGCTTTGGGGTGATTTTAAAAATCTATTAATTTAAAGCAAATACTTATCTATGAAGCAATAGTTTGGTTACGTGACTAACTCTTTTCTTTCTAGTGACGTTCCAAGATCCATTAATCATTTCCGCTTCCAATGATCATTTTTATTTATTTTAATTGTTCACTTGCGTGAGAAGCTGTCTAAACTATTATGATGCCTCTTACCCCACTACCCTCATCACAAAACCGAATTTATACTAATGACACTTTGACAAAACGCTCAAAATCCTTTGAATTCTAGAAAAACGAGTATGTTATGACTTGGCCACCATGCCGCTTAAGTGATGGCACGTGCAAGCAGGATAAACATACCCCCATTTCACTTTATTACGTCAGAATTGCTAGTGTTTCGATACAAAAAGGAATAAAAATTGTTTTCCCTTTCTATTACGTCAGTGTCACAATCATCGACCCTTAGATCCACCAACTCAACCAAAAATGAAAGAAAACCCTGAGAAGTATTTTAATTGATATATTTTTGCAAGCTGCTACCAACAAGCAATCTGTGTGCGATATGGAACCAACTATCTAGATCAACCATAAAATGATGCATACGCAATAAAAACCCACATTCAAATCATTACATAAATTTATAAACATTGAGCAGTAATTGATAGCAACACAGATTGCTCCGACACAATTTAGATCATATAAATTTGAGAAGGGTCTTTAAATTGACTTTGTATAGCTATCTCCGTGTATAATAGATGATGTAAAACTTGAGTAAGTTTTCGATTGGGTTCTCATTTTAGATTAAAGAAAAAGATTATTTCTTACATTCTTCATACGTTAATATTTATTCGATTATAAATTTTACTGTTAATTTTCTGCCAAAAATATTGAAGATATTTAAAATGAAATGAAAGCATTTACCCATTTCTTTTACCTCACAAATATCAAACCATTGTCCTTTTTGTAAGGTAAAATATATCTTTTCAGGATAGAAGTGGATTATTTTTAGGGATAAAATTACATTGAATCCCTTATTATAATGATCCCACCCAGGAGATTACATACAAGAGTCATTTGAATTCATTACCATCCATTTCCCTTCCCCACAACTTGTTTCTAAAAAAGTATGCACGTTGGTTTCAAGAGTGACGCTAAGGAAAGGAAAGGAAAAAAATTGCTCTTTGTCTCATGAAAAATGCATTGGCCATTTTTCCACGCACCTTTCTCACCCCCCTTCCTAGAAAGTGATTTCACCAGAAACTAGATGCGGGCTTCCTGTTGCTTGAAAAGCTGAAGGGAATGTGATTCAAATCACTTTCTGTCTTTTATGGAAAGTACCGCTATCGAAAGAGATTTTCAGAGCGAGATGTTTAAATCGGATAGATTGTCTCCTGTCAATGAGACCAAACCCTAAACCACAGGGAACTCTAAAGAACTCGACATTTCAAAAGCCAAAACATGTATAGAGATTTTTCTTGTGTGAAAAATGACTCTGAAAGCTTAAAGTAGAGATTTCACATGGATGAGGACGAGATTGCCGACACACCTTTTTGAAGCTGATTTGATTTGAGAGAGTATGGTGCAAAGTTTGAGTGTTTGTGATGATCACATGCCCACATCTAATTTTCAATAGATGTCCTCGTTTACTCCTCATCCTTACGGAAACGATGATTTTGATTTGATCAAAACTTTTTTCAAAATATTGATATTCTCATCATGATCAGATAAATAGTGCAATGTAAGTAAATTTATAAATTAAATTATGTACGTATTTTTGTTTCTGGTCCCTTCTGTTTTCTGACTCGTGGATGAATGCACACAGCAGGGTACACCATCCGATCTGTCACGGCATGGTTTTTGGCTTGACTAGGCTTTTCACGGAGGGATTATCTTTTCACCACAGTTAGAAACAAAATAAAAACATTGAAAATCAAACCCGTCTTTGTTTTATTAGTGTACACAAATACACTCAAATTCTCGTCGTAATTTAAACGAATTCATTCTACTATTACTAGTGTTTTGTCCAACTCGTTCAATCTGATTATTGCCGTGATTTTCTGATGAAAAGGTTATCCGAAAGTAAGAAAAGGAAGCAAACTATACGGAATATTTGTCAAGCCAACATTTGTCCTGTGAGTTCTTAGTATTTATATAATAGTAATATAATATAAACAAAAGGGATATAGAATGGGAATAATCGTGTTGAGAGCGTTGTAGCTTCTGATGAACAGATCAAAAAAGCAGAATAGATAGATGCATAAGCTGGCCAGAGCAAAATGAAATAAAATTGGGAAGAGATGTAACCCTCATTGTTTGTACTTGGTGAGATAAAAAAATCTAACTTAATTTTAGACTTGTCGACAAATTGTCGCTTGTGTTCAACTCCTCTGTCTTGTCCCCCTCCACTACTCTTTTTTTTAGCTTCCTCCAAAATCATCGCTTAGCTATCTAGTCGTGTCCAACAAGAAATATTTTTTCACTTTATTGTCTTTATTTTCACTCTATCATTCGTCTACAAGTATATCCTTTAAGATAAGAAAACAAATGTTTTAAGTTGTTATTCCTTGTTTTTTCTGTACCGTCATCCACTTTTTCTGCTTGAATGCTACCCAAGGAAAGTTTAAAAAGAGAAAAAATGCTATGTAGTGCATTTGCTGGAAGACCACTGGACCACCACCACTTTACCCAAGATACAAATATAACTTAAGTCATTTTTTGTGTACCTTTTGGATTTTCTTTTAAGGCGGAGAGTGAGGGGACACTCAAAACCTAGGAAAAAATAAAAGCTAGACTTTTCAACTGAACTGTTCAAACAAAGAAAGAAAAGGTTGGGAAAATGCATGTGAAGCTATTTATATTAATGTAGCTAGGTAATATCATATCCCCCCGGCGTCACTGCATCATCAAAAATAAACGGTGCTTCTTACATCCATTTTCTTTCTCTTATTCTGTGAAGCATGTCAAGAAGCGACATCCTAAAGATAAATAATATTTTCCATGTCCGACAAACTTATGACAACCAATGAATCTAAAATAAGCTTTACGTATGTTTTAACTTGTCCTCTCGATCCTTTAAAAAGCCTTAAGTTACTTTAGGGAGTTATAAAAACATGTGTATACCACAGTCATTGTCACATTCCGTCATTGTCACTCACTCTTAGCATACAATACAAGTAAAATGTGTGGTTGCATAACATAGGTAAGTACATCATCCTTTTTGGAATGGTAAAGACCACAAGAATGAGCAAACAAAAAAGGAGTAAAAAATAATATACAAACTGACTCATAAAAGGTATCTGAACAGGAGTTGATGGTTTTTGATGACAACTTTTACAAAAATTCTTCTTTTGGGATGTGGACAAATGATCGATTGAGCAAGGGATAAAAATGAACACACGTACAGGTTTTTTTTACAGCACCATTGAGCAAATAAAACTAGTTCCGTTTTGAGGGGAGATGGATTTGTCCAATCATCTTTTTTGTTAAGTTCCAAGTTTAGAAGTGGCGTTAAAACTATTTTCCCCAAAGTGATGGTCAATCATTATAAAACATGTTCAATTGGTGTTTTTAAAACTACTCGAACCATATGCTTTCATTCTGTGCATATATTTATAGTGGGTAGTTTGGGTACAATGCCTTAAGATATGTACATATTTTTTAACTTAGATCATTCTGTCAGATTATAAATTT
Organism: Lepidocyrtinus dapeste; assembly: GCA_036850885.1. Lineage (NCBI taxonomy): Eukaryota > Metazoa > Arthropoda > Collembola > Entomobryomorpha > Entomobryidae > Lepidocyrtinus > Lepidocyrtinus dapeste. Next base: position 12,628 of record JAANSQ010000446.1, read on the forward strand.
TCACGTCATGAATTCCAACCACATTTAAAATTAAGTTGGTTTCGCACTACATGGAGTCTGCTCATCATCCGTTTTTATATTTTTTGTCTTTTTTCACCCATGAGACTTGTGTCAACAACACCGTCAGAGTAAATTCATCCATGCGAAAAATGGGGAACTGAAAAAGGGAAAATTGAAGTAATCTTAAAATGTGAAGACCATGACTAAAACAGTGGAAGTGGTAGGGTACGGATGATGGAATTGGACGAAAATGGAAAACTGACGAGTGTGCAAATTCTCGATTAACTCGCAGTTTCCAACTTTAGCAAGCATTCCTTTTCCATTCCTTAAATAGCCTTACATTTACATCCAGAACGTGTATAATATCTGCATTTGTACACTTGAAAGCTACGCAGTTCTGTTAGACCTCTCTACGGTAACATTGAGACTCCTACATTTTATCCATGCCTTCGAGTCCTTTTCTGATAAAACAATATTCCTATCTTTAACGTTCTATTCGCAATCAGTCTTCCATTTTACTTGACATTTACGTCTCTACACTCATGCATCAGAAAATGTTCATGGTTTTCGGGAAATACATAAGGGAATTTACTCAAGATAATATATGATATATGTCTGATGGTTGTATATGTATTCGCCCGAGAGCTTGGTTTTTCCGTAATTGGAAGGTTGAAATCAAATTAGTTAATTGCTCATCGGGCATCCCGATGGTCCTTCTAATCTGCGCGTGATAATACTAAGATGATGTTTGCTCTTCTGATCAAGGAAGAAAAGCCGGAGGCTTTCTCCAATTTCGTCTTTCTCTCACTACAAACAATTCTCTCCCTCTTCACTCCATGCACGTATTAACCATAGTTAGTGTGTGCTCCCTCTCAGAGTTAGATGATATTTGGTTGGTGCGTGTTGCTCACAATGTAGTGCCTCCATACCTATTCATGGCAAGAATATTTCTTTCCTTGAAAGAGAAAGACTGGTACGGAAAGAGCATGAAAGAATTTAACATTCTACTTTTACGTTACGTTGTCAATGCATGTATTTCAGTAAAACATTGTCGTAAATTGAGAGGGAACAACTAAAAACTGTCTACTATTTTAATAAAATATTTTGACCGACGAATAATGGAACAATGGGCGCGATAAAAAAAGGGTAAATCTTTGGAGTGTAATGATGGAAAATATGGATACCACAAAAAAAAATGCTTAAACTTCTGATTATGGGTTTCCCCGGGAATTTTATATTCGAAAAATATGGCGAGGAATTTATGACGCAATGCGTTAATTTTTAAATCATGTACTTAAAGTCGTGGAACAATTTCATGCATTTGTCAAACTGCCATTTCTTTAAGCTTATTTTAGAAACGTAAGTATAACATGCCAATGTTGCTAACGAATTTCGTGGTTCAACAAATTCTGCGTACCAGTGAGCTGGCTTCATATGCAGGTACGTCGATGTCACTTGAGTGCATACTGTGACAAAGTTGGCGTTATTTACTGACTTGACTGAGAGGTAAGTTTTGCATGGATGGTGGTAGGCATTCGTTTAACAAATGATGTTAGAGTCTGCGAGAGTATATACATATGAATGAAATAGCTCGTAAAAAAAAGAAATACCTAACGCCAGATGAAGCTGAAAAATGTTTTTGATTGTACACTAACCTGCAAGTTCCGGAAGTCTTGGATACAACATCCCATTCCTTGCTAGCCATTCAAGTTGAAGTTGATGAGCGTTTGCAACGCTTAGTCCAACAAAGCCTGAGACTCCAGGCGTGGTGGGTCCACTTGAAGATACCATTGGACCTGTCTTTCCTTCACCATCTACAAGAGAAGGCAAATGAAATGCAGAGGCACTGCCAAAATGATTCAATCCACTGGACGACATGTAAGAATGCAATGAGCCAAATAGAGCCGGTCCATGAATAGATGCAGAAGAGCCGTTAGAGCCAGCTCCACCACGTGCATGAGCCATGGCAGCTGTCGATGTTGCTGAATTTCCGGATGGATGAGCAGCAGTGCTCCCATTACTTCCAGGGCTTCTTCCTTCACCAAATTCATGGGAAGGTGACGAGGTCAACCCAGCAGTTCCCCCACAGCCTTCCATCAGAAGGCCAAACGAACCATTTAGAGCACCACGGGAAGTAAAGTGATGATGGTGACTGTGGCTCAAGTGACTATGATTATCATTGTTGTTGCTGTGACCGTGCGAATGATCTGGACTATTAGATTGCACTGATGTGGGCTCCGAACCAGGAGAAATTGGAGGACTCAGGGAGGTATGCTGACTATTAGATTGAGGAGAATTTGACGGTGACCAGTTGGACCACTGCTTCGACTCACTTGGAGATTCTCTAGCCAATAGAACGTCAATTCGAAAAGATTTCTTTTCGGACATGTTGAAACCGTTTATTATTCCCAACACAAAAATTAATTAGCTAGCTAATTATAGCGTAAACTTCAGTGCACAAGATACTGTCACCCACGATCAAACGATATTACGAATTAATAAATTATGCATGTAACTCTCCATTGTTTATTGTTTGAAATGGACTCCGAGGAATTAGTAATTGTGGTTTCAAGCACAGAGTTTTCTTAGAAAACGTTACCCATTTGAGGGGCATTTGACCGAAGCGAGATAAAGTGCAGTGAATGCGAACGGCTTTGACGTGAGAATGAAAAACCTTTTGGGAGAACATGGGGCCTTTTGCTACAAAACTTTTTTTCTCGGCATCTCTGAGCTGAGCTGGTTAGGGCTGTAGGAAAGCATGCGGGCGAGCAAGTAAAAGGAATACAGTGTTATCTTCTTTTCCCCCATAAATTACAGCGTATGGGGATAACACAAGAAGAGATGATGATGATCTTCGTGATCACGATGATAAAGGATACACCGATTCCACACAGATAAAAAGCCATTTCTTTCATGCACTTTCCTTCTGCATTATACGCCATTTGAGATTTGGCTTTCCCAGTAAAAAAAAGTCGGTAGGCAACATGTGAAAAAAGCGCACATTTTTGGAGAGAATAATTGTAAACGAGGCATTATATACATTTCGCCAGAGAAAAAAGTGGAAATGATATAAAAAGGTTATGAGGGTTTCGCCCGGAGAAAAGGATACAAGCATTGAACAGCATAGACCCTTTAAAAGGAAGCATATTATGAGTGATAAGGGGTTGGACTAATTCAATCCGTAAGACCGCCTTCTGGATGGGCTAGCACCCTACAGATCTCCATCTTCTCCAAATGATTTGTTCTGCCGCATCTCCTATCAAGTGGAAGTAAGACCACCCCTATTTTCACCATAAGTTGAAGCACAGTGTATTTATAGGATACTGGATTTGCTGTGGGAAAATAAAATAATGTAATAATATGCTTTCACCATACATTCATTCGTGCTGAGGATTTTCGGGAAAACACTTGATGCCACTTAAAAAATTTCTAGATCATATAAAACAGGAGCAGAAATATAGCGGATAATTTGTTCGCGTGTAATTCTGTTATGGAATTCCTACAGGGTGGCTTGAACGAAGCTGTTGTATTTACAGACCCATTCATTATTTTCCGTGATGCGGTGCAAAGTGAAAAAAGGAAGTATTTAAGGAGAGCATAGAATCGAAGCAGTGCTTAAGTAGTAGTTGTATAAATATCGGTTTGGCTCATTTTCCTCCTAATACATCCCATGGTGGTTAGAAAGGATCTCATTAGTCTGGTATTTTACAGAGCTATTACATTCCCATAGACTCAGTCCCACTTATCCTCAAAAGATCCATCATCACAACACAACCGAGTTTGCTTTCTACTTTCGTATGTACGTTTGCCTAACCTACTATATTTGATGATTTGCTCTGCTTTCACTATCATTTTTACTGAGGGATTTCGGGTGTTCTCCAAGAAAATGAGTTTCTACTACCCTGTCAACCTTCACTAATGGCTTTGTAATTAATTGCCAGGTATCATTGAAAGCCATCCACGGCCTCACGGGTTCTTTGAAATAAATATATTATTATTATCTACCTTCAACTGATCAAGTATTGAGTAAAGCTTATCATGTACATAATTCTGTATTTATGCCGTAAAGAAAGCAAACTGTCGTGTCGTGTTCAATAACACCATCAATTAAAACAAATTACACCTTAGTCCAAAAGTGTGGCAGTGGCATTGAAATTGACCACTATAGGTTTGGTTTATTACAGACACAAAAGTTTATGACCTGATTACCACCATTAAGTACATCGACATGAAATGTAGATAAAACTCTCCGTAGATGTAGATAATATCGCTTCTCAATGTTTTACCGTCCTTTTTTCATGATTTTCAAAATTTAAATTTGCTGTCCTATTTCCGGCAATGAAACCAAAGTTGGGCAAAAAAATGGAACATTTGGCACCTTTAAAGTGTCTCTTCAAGCCATGCACATGAAAACGTAACATGAATGTTGGAACTCAGTTTTCGTATAATTTTGCTTCCTCACACATGGAGATATTAATCTGTCTATCAATTTCTAACAGATATGAGAATCTAAATTTACTGGTACTTACATGGTTCAAAATTTTTCTCTTCCGCTAAATCTTGTTGACAAATAGGGTCTGAAAACAGTTTGCAGTAAAATTTTTCTTTAAACTCCGCATTAAAGATTTTTACCGTCGAATTTGTTGAAGTGAGAATACAAAAACTTGTTCTAAAAACTTTATGGATCCTGATCCTGACATCTAATGCCGTCACGCGTAAACTACGCTTCTAGAATGATTTGACCAGTAAAGCCTAGAATGTAGATCTTTTTTCGCGTGAAATTTGTGATGAAAATCTTTGTTTTCTATTATTTTAAGCCCGTTTTATTATTACGATAAATTTTCGGTGAAACAAGCATAAGCATTTCAGTATGTGGTCGAAACATCTTTCAGACTGAAATTATTGGCGTTTGAAGTTTTCACTTCGAGAAAAAAGGTACATCACTATCTTTATAATTAGCTTATGACTTACTTGTTTACTGAAAAAATATTAGAACAAAGACTATCACTTTCACTACTACACCTCTGCTAAGGTATCTTAGAGAAATTTATAAATTTAAAATTCAATCTGACTTATAACCTGATAAATTATTTGTTATTACTCCTCATTCCAACCAGCCAACCTTTCATGAAGCAATTCGTCACAATTTGATTCCTGTCTAAGCTGATTAGATTAGAATTAATGCCAGAGCAGCAGAGCAAGTATCATCAAAGGTTTATGCTGGGTGATGATGTTAAAGAAAGACCATTTGTGTGATGCATAACTAAGCACCTTTTCCGCTACCTTCATTTCTTAAAAACAATATTCACTGCCAGAGATGATTCTCGAGTAGTGTCGTTTTCAAATTACAAAAGTCTTTAAGAAGCAAATCGTTATTGGCAATTCTTAAGCGGCTCAATATTAATGTTGTTAAATGAGAAATAATGAAACCAACAGGACGAAAAATTCAAGCAATGTATAGGGATATACGTATATAATTTTATTGATGACCTCATAAAACTTAAGACTTAAACGAAACATTATGACCAGTTTATTTCTTGTACAAGAATTAATTTTTTTATCTTCTGTTAACCGCTGAAACTAACCATATTTCAGGGGATACACAATGATAGCCATCAAGCTTGCGTTTGTTGGTCTGATGATAATTCTTTTCCAACAGCTTTGCAAATACATGTAAGCAGATGGAGATCATTTGTCTTCAGGTGAAATTCATTCAACACATTTTACTTATCTTTTCCACAATTAATCAGTACAACAGAAGATACAATATTTGTAAAGTTATGATAGTTTACTTTTGCGTTTAATCCTTCATATTCACAACAAAAAAGTGACAACAATGCAGACAATGCTAAAGAATCGATGCTAAAGTCTTGCCAAAAAAGTGTAATGCCTTTCAATCAGTCAGTTCATTTAAACCCTTTGCATTTTTCCATATACGGGTATTATATTACAATGTGATATAGTAGAATTCCTCATACATCGTTTTCCCAAACCCCGTACAAAAAACCACTCTTTTTTCGCTCCCTCTCATTCTATACGTTTGTTTCCTGAGAGAGTTTCACAAGGGACTGTGAAAGATCGAGTCACTCACAATTCATTCAAAAGTTATACAAAGTCAAAGATGTATGGTAAATAATTTGACTCGTCGCTATGGTCTGGAGGACCTTCACAAAATTCATTTCACTCCACAATTTTAATTCATCACTATACAATACAAGGGTGTGTGTGTGATTGGTGTTGGTGACCATTCACCAAGTCAAATGTTATCCGCGCTGAGACACGATAAATACAAAAACAAGAGAAAATGTATTAATTTGCGATAACATCTCTTAAACACTGGTAAAAATTACACGAAAAAAATACTCAACACTCTTCGCCCAAATAATGATTTTTAAACTTAGGTAAGTTAAGTTAAAAAGTATTTTTTAAGTTAGTAATATTGACCAGACACAGAATTAAATTTAATTAACAATTAAAGTTTAATTAACCATTCATGAATACCGTAAATACGCGCACAGAAAAAAAACAAGTCAGTTTTTTCCACACGATGAAATTCATTTCGCGCGTCACGTTGCTCCTGAATCTTTCTCAGGTTGATTCAAAAACAAGTTACGTTTACACCTCACAATTAATTGGTAAACAATAAACAAAGAAATAACGTACTGCGAACTGTATTATATAAAACGATAAAAAATAGATTACCAAATTGTTGCGTTCTTACTCTCCGGAACTATCCGGCTTTCCCGTAATCATAAAATTGGTAAATTAACGCACCTATACTCATCCACCCACACACATGCATTCAAATTAACAAAGTCATAACAGTAAATATTAAATTGCTCATTTGTACAGCTAATGACGATAATGAAGTAAAGATATCTAGGTGTCAGTTACTTGCAAACACGTGATTTCTTTAAAAGCTATTTTTGTTTCTGTTAAATGTAAAGACACATCATGTACTGAAAAATGATGAGATGTTGTCAAAGACAGAGAACAAAAGGAGAGAAACAGAAAAACTAAAGGTAAGTGGTTCCATGTTTGACATGTATACATTCCCCGTTTGTGTTATCAACAAAAAGTCCGCGTATCAGTTGCATAGTTACGACATTGTATACCATTAACCTATCGTAGTATTTTATACAGTTTCCTAATTTTTATTTTGTAAATTATGATTCCGTTTGATTGTGAAACCATTGAATATACTCCAAGTCCGATGAAAGTGGAAAGGAATCCCAGCCTAATATTTTTACCCTACAAGTTTGCTTTTACAATTTGTAGGATTTAACACAATCCAACGGATAAAACTGCTTTTGGACATGTGAAAGTACCGGATAGCCTGACTTTCAATTTAGACGGGAATTGTAATTTAAGAATTATCTTTTTTTTTTTTTAAATTTTATTGACGCACTTCAAAAATGCAATTTTGGAACGGAACCACAGAGATAGCGACTTTTTTTCCCTTGTTTTGCTTGGATTTATTTTCTCAAGTGTATTAGTATCAGAACATTGTCCTTGTCTTCTGTACATTGTAATGTGAGCTGAGCTGCTTTTACTTTATTTTACTCTCAACATTACACTCTCCTCCAGTTAGAGCCTTGGAACTTGGAAGACCTGTTTGGTAGTTTCGTAAGCTAATCAATTGTTTGTATGACATGGGTCATTTAGTTGATTTTTGCAAACTATATCACAACGTATAAGTTGTTCGCCCGTGTGTAGTTTGATCAACTGAGTACATCTGCTCAAGTGTTTCTTTGTTGAGTTTATTAATCACTTGCGTTTGCTTCGTGGCTCGCAAATTCAAAAAATTAGTGTAATATACAATACCATTATCTGTAAAGAACGTTTAGGGTCCTTTGGACTCCTTTATTAACTCTTTGTTTGTGTGTGATTTAATTGGTATAACTATTCTTGTATGTACCTCTTACGCTATAGGAGTCCCGTAGCGAAGCGAAGCGAAGTTTTGTTCAAGTTGCCAATCAAATTCCTCAAAATCTCGTCCAAATCATTTCTCTAATGTTACTTCCTTTTAAATATCAAGGAACATAAAACCAGACATGGGCATTGTCTCTTAACATTTCATGTATGATCCTCCGATTGATCAAGCTAAGCACTTATTATAAAAAAACAAGAAGGAAGCATCCTATTACAATTAAAAAGGTAAGAGAAGAGGTTCACCCCCCGAACGACTTGACAATTTCCTTATTCTTATTCAATACAAATTCTTGCTGTAGTGCTTTAAAACTTTGAAAACTGTTAAAACTTACGAAATTATTGTTTAAAAGAAAAATTCATCTGACTTTTATTGTAAACACAGGGATTCGTTAAAAGTTTAATAGCAAAAATCTTAAACGCTGTATAATCTTATTAGATTAGTTACTATATCGTCTGTCTTTCATTACCCTTTCATTGTTGGCGATTTACGTAATTCACACACTCGCCCACAAGAAAAACGAATGAGTATGTAAATGTAACGTATGAAGTAGTGTGATTTGATTGTTGTTAACTGATAAATGATCAAGATCAATGGTTGCTGGATTGGATGATTGTGAGTTTTCCAGTTTAAAAAAAAAGTTCATTGGAGAGTAACTTATAAGGGGAATAAATTAGCTGCGGTGTCCTTACCAAATTAAAAAAAATTATCCTACATCTTGCATTTATAAATTTACACTAATACAATCAATCCATGCATTAAGTACACCGTATGGTGTAGTATTATTGGAAAACAATTTACTATTTGGAGTCTTAAGTCTTCTTCTTAAAAAAAAGATCAGTTTGTTTTTTAGGCGATTGATTACATGGGTTATTCTCTTTCATCATTAAAAAAACGAGTCAATACTAAGAACATATACTAACAAAGAATGACGACGGACGACGACGTTGTGCTTTAAGGAAATGATGAGTGACGAGAGAAGATAATGAATGAAACACATCGTGTAAGTCGGACGGTGATTCACTAGAAGTATTACGAGCTAAGCCAGGGATGTTTTAAGCACTCTGCAGCTGTAGCTCTTCTAGTAGGATCAAAGTGCAGCATGGGGACAAGGAAGTCAGCAAACTCTCGAGCATCATCTTCAGACCATTCGTATTTCTCGTAAAGCACATCAAAGAGCCCCCAAGGCTTGAGTTTTGTTATGTGTCGCAGTTCTCCTGTAAATCATTTTTTTTTAAATCAGCAAATAGAGTAAAAACGGCCCTGGAGAAATACTTTGGGCAATGGATCATGAAAACTTGAGATTTACCTTTACGATTGAAAAAGTCTCGCGAGTACTTTCCAGAAAACGCAGTCTGCCTTGGGATAGGTCCTAGAAGCTCAATAATATGTGCTATGTGGTCTTCATCCCTAGAGTAGTCTTCACCAGTATGGGGCTCGAACAAGTAGTCACCTGTAGCCAGTTCGAAAGCCTGTAAACAATTAGATAATAAAGTTGAGTTATACAGACGTAGTAAAATACGTAAGATGACAAGAGATTTAAATAAATATTCGGCAGGATACCATGCAGGCGGTGCTCCATATGTCAGCAGGTGGGCCATACCCAGCGCCAAGCAACACCTCGAGGCATCGGTATTGACGAGTTTGAATATCTTCAGTAAAATGGTGATCCTAAAATAAAGATAGTCAGCAGCTGAAGTTTTCGATTTTTCAATTTGCATTTTTTTTAACTTTAGAACCAGATTTTCAAAATAGAAACTATAAGAAGGTAGAAGTACTTACCAGCCAACAAGCATTTCCTAGATCAGCAATCTTAATATTAATATCACAAACTTCTTTAACAGGGTCTGGTCGTCCAGCGACTTTTTGGTCAGGACATGAAGTAGTTCGTCTCATGGTTGAAGATGACGAAGCTAAATTTAAAAAAATTTACACTTCATCAGAATTTTAAGGAAATAATTTAGACGACTGGCGGAAAAAGGCATTTCACTAAGATCACGAAAGCAGGACATTCAAAAAATAAAGCACACCATGCCCCTCGCCAGCTAAGTCTACAAGATCACGTTCCCCCGTACTTTTAGACTGGTGCATTTGAGACTCATGGCCATTCATGTGAGTTCCACCAGAGACAACGTTAGCCTCAGCCAACTCCGAGAAGCTTTTCCGATTCTCCACTGAAAACAGAAATTTGCACAAAGGATTACAACAAACTTCACCAACTCTTTACCAAGACAGACAATCGCCTCATTATTTTCTAGTGGAGTATAATAATGAGAATATTTGGAAATGATATTAAGGAAAGACAATTCCAAAGTTACCGTTAGAATGTTTCTTGGGAATGGGTATTAAATCTCCGGGCTTGTTCGCCGCCTCATTGCTGTCAGAGTGATCTGCAGCTCCAGCTTCAGAATCTTCAGAGTCTATCTCCCCGTCCTCATGTTTGCTGTCTCGCTGTGAGCTTTTGCCTTAAGTAACGTAAAAAATCAATGAGATCAAATCGATACTCCACAAAAGAGAGTGCAACTGTGAAATTTGGAGTGAGTGATCATGTCAAGTAACATGTGACTTATTTCTTTTCATTATACCTCCACTGGCATCCATTGAGTCTAAGTTTTCAGCAGTGTTCTCATCACGTTCTCCCTCTTGACCAGGTTGTTCATGTTCTTCAACTTCTTGAAGTTGTTGCAATTGCTGCTCCAAGAGTTGAGCCTGTTTCTTGGCTTTCTTTTTCATCTTCTTTTTCTTATTTTTTGACATTTTACTGTTTGCTCCACCTTGTTGAAACTCCTTCGGGGCTGTACTCACTATCCCAAACGAGAAAACTTGTAATCAGGCTGACAATCCACGAAACCAAAACGATACAATTGTTTAAGCAAAAACCCTTACCGGCCGAACCAGGAAGTTTGACTCCTAGTTTCTGCCAATTTGTGGCCTCATTGGCTAACTGCTTCACATGCTGATCATCCACGCACAGCAATATATTTTCAGGTTTAATATCTGTGTGGATGATTTTACACTTTGTATGTAAGTATTCAAGCGCTTCAAGGGTCTGAAAAATTAAAGTAGAAACATTGAAGAAAGTTAAGCACATGTAAAATTCATAAATGATTTTTGGATACAAACATATTTTTATATTTGCTCACCTGGCGCATAATCGATTTCACGTTTTGTAAAGGAATACCATGGTAATTCGATCGAATGATCAGCTTCAAAAGGTTATTGCCCAATACCTCAAACACCATGCAAACATGGGTTCCATTGACACCGGTTATCTTAAAATCGTCTAGAAGTTGAACAGTTTTCTCCCTATTTGGGTCTGAAGGATCTGAGTCACGAACCTACAAAAAAATAGTCGTTCTTAGCTCTTTGCAAACAAATTTGAAAATTTTAATTTGACAAATTGCTTCCTTACGCATTTCAAGAGTTTAATTTCGTCTAAGGCAGTATCGGTATAGTGAGGCGCACTCTTCACCACTTTCAAAGCCACATAACGCCTCCCCCTAAAAACGTGGAA
>JAANSQ010000447.1:0-24063 GCA_036850885.1 Lepidocyrtinus dapeste
ATACGCCTTAGGCTGGCTAAATGCAGCAAAAAGACTTGAAGTAGTTGTAATTTGGACTGAAAGGATTCTTCCACTTTGCGGTTCCATATTTGGCCAGCCGACTATAAAAGTTTGATATAGGCTTTCTCTGAAATTAACTTACCTTCTCACCTGTATGTAATTGGCTGTTTTCTTAGCAATATCTGTCTGCACATCGTTTTCCAGAAGTTTTACTACTTCTCTGCACAAACATTTTGTTCTCATGTTCACATGAGCTTGGAATTGTCGTTGAGAGGAATGTGTGTACAATTTCATTAGACTTGAACTTGAGTGGAAGAATCCTTAAGTACGTTGGCAGTCGCCAATGTGCCTCTGCTACATTGACTAATTCAGTGAACCTTTTATAGTAATTTCCAGCCCTCATTTTATGTAATTTATTTTGAAATTGTCTTGAATAAGTTTAGATAGATACTTTAACCGTAACATGTGAATTAATTTAAGATAATTAGCATTTTAAAAGAAAGGGCTCTACATTCGTGAAGGTTTTTTTATAATTTTCTAATATTTTAGAGGATTCCCTGCAAAGAAATTCAATTGAACACTAACTTTTAAGTAGAATATTTTGACCTCTTTCAAAAGGCAAACTTAGCAGGATATGCAAAGCTTTGTATTTATTATGAAGCGTCTGCATTTATGAAAATGTTTCTCTAGATTCTCTGGTTCGACATGAGTTGCCAGCATAATTTCCGGTTTATTTTCCAGTAAACCCAAGTAGGGAATTTCCGTCGTTAAAAAGAAAATATGAACAATTTTTTCTGAACTTAATAGACAGGAACTGAACACATTAACATAACTGTTTGCAACTTATTGAACTAGCTCTTGATCATTAGATCTAACATGATTTAAAATGATTAAAATCGAGATATGCTAGCAGTTCCAAGGCCTTTTTTCTCAGATGTAAATTTTTCCAGGTTCTATTTTTGGTGTTCCAAGATTCGATTAACGAAGACGGGGATGCTGAAAATGTTTGAATGCTGTTTGCGAATTCCTTAGAAGGAATTTTATGTTGTAAGCAGCTCATTTATTACAAATTATACTCTAGGCTTCTTCTCCTTTTGCATTACATCACATTTTTCCTTTTGCTGCTTAGAATTTCATATTTGATTTGCAACAGCTCTCTTCTGTCTTCGCCTATTAATGCTTTACATCTGTAAGAGCAACTTTCAACTGTTATACAGTCGATATGATAACAAAAAGAGGAAATGGATTCAATGCTGGAATATTTGCCTTTCACATTTTCTTCAGAATTCAAATTTCGAGTTTTTATATCAGACTTGAAAATATGCACTTTCCTTCTGTAAAAATGAATCTCAATAAGCAGGTGATAGTGATTCTGATTGTTTTCCAATGTTCTGTAGAGTCAATAATTGAAGGAGAGTAGATTGCAAACGTAACTGAAAAACCTAATGCTTCGGTAAATTTTCTGGAGAGGAAAATGACGTCATCTTTAAAAAATAATACAACGGGAGCAACCATCATTAGTGGAAGCACTAGTACTAGCAACTATGGTTTCCCTTCAGGGTCCTTCACGCATAAGAAGGAGGCTTTCATGCCAAGCGATCAAAAAGCAAAAACTTCTTGCAATGCACCGAGATGGAAAAGCAACTGCGGGTGGGTGAAAGGAACTCATTTAGTATTAATACATTTTCCTCCAAAAATCATTTTATTTGAAAGCAACTCTCGTAAATAAATCCTTTTTTCAATTTACTTATATTTACTTTGTCATTTTTCTGTTTTGAACCGTAGGTATATATGTGGCGGTGGTGCTCTTCGTATACTTTGTGTTAGTCATGTTGCTTCTGATGTCGGTATGGAAAAAGGCGAAGGTCTACCGAGCCAAGAAACCTAGATTCTTCTGAAGAACGGGGTTGTCTTCACATTGTAAATTTGCATATTGGTAAAACTAGCCCTTGTGCGCGGGATGGATGCTGCAGGTGTTTTTTCCGTATGCTTAGCTTTGGACATGGTACATCTCAGTCGGAAAATCTCACAGGGAAACCTTTGACCAGTAATGTAGAACACGAGAAGGAAGTTGGGATCAGTACTTTGAAACTAAATGAATCCAGTATTACCCCGAAAGATGATCAAGTTATAGGGTTTCAAGGCAAGTCTGAAGAAGAAAACGGACTAAAATCCGAATACCAAAGCAATATTGAACAGACAGGAAGGGGACAACAGTTTGACATGATATTATCGGATGCCAATGCTGGTAATGACTGCCAAATTCATAATGAATCGGATAATGCCGAAAGCAGCGAAGAAGATTGAGATTTGAAACGAGGCAAAACGTCTAATTGCTAAATTTTGCTTGTTAAGCAGAAATCAATTAAGTTTTACGATTAGTTAAAAAAATATCTTTTGATACACGCAAGACAGAGAAAGATGAATTCGTTTGTAAGACAAATATATATCGTAAAATGAATTGGTTCATAATCTTAAGCTATTGTTGGCATTATATCGAATGCTTTTTGTGAGGTAAATTAGGGATAAATATTTGTACGTAATAAGAATTATTGTAAATAAATTGTTTAGTTGGACCCATGACCTATGTCTTTGAATTTCAAGACAACGTGCAACAGTTTCTGCTATTTACTGTAAGATTTCCCCTCCATTTATCAATCAGTAATGGTTATATCAATTTCTCTGAAGATAAAATATAATAACTGTCAATTTATGTAATATAAGCTTTCTCGTAAAAAGTTAATTGTATTTGATCATAATCAAAACGTCCATGAGGAATTCATTTACATGTTGTAACAAAGTTAAAGGTAATCAATTCTGATTAGATCAAACAAATTTTTAGATACCTAATTACTAATTAGAAACTGGTTTGAGCTTCAGAACTCATTGGTATACGTATTATGCTTCAGTGATAAAAAAAATCATATTAACCGAGATATTTTCAAAGAACCATTGTTTTCTTATAATTTGTAGCACAACAAATAGTAGATTATAATACGGACATTCACTATTTGATTGAGTACTATGCATTAATATTAAGTAATTAAAAAAATATACATCCACAAATTTGTAAATCGAGTGCGGTCCCAATATTTTGGCGTGCAATAAACCAGAACTTGGTGAAAACGAAAATGCTTTCATCCTGTTTCCGCAAAAAAAAATCAACAAGAATTTACATTTACATATCACCAATTCATCATTTCCAATAGCTTTTGCATTTGATATTTGAGAACAAAGAGAAAACTGAAGCTTTGCACCTCTAACATGCATGCAATATGTTCAGCTTTGCCCCAAAAAGTTAAAAGCGAGTAGCGGTATGATCCTGCAATAGCAGTGCAAATGTAGAGTTATCAGATTGTCTACTTCTGTGTATTTATATACTGCAAACTGCAACGCAACATTTGGAAATTCTTGTTTCAATTATTTGTTAAAACTACACTAATTATTTATTATTAACTAGTTGGTTAAAAGGGCTGGGGACTAAAAGGTGAATAAAAAAGTTTACAGCGACTGACATTGTGTTTGTAACTGTTACGGTGATTGTTTCATCATACTGTTGAGTAAGTCAATTTGCTTTTGCTTGATCAAACCCACTCTAGAATCATGGCTGGTGCTCCGCCAAAACCTGGATTTTCTGAAGAGCGTAAGATGGGGCCTACTCCCGAGGAAATGGAATTTTTCGCTGGACAAGAAGAAATCCAAATCATTCCGAATTTCGACTCCGAGACTATGTGGCTTATAATGGGGGACTTGGGTCCGTTCAAAAAAGGAGTTCCCATGACAGTTCCTCTATGGGTCGCTGTTCATCTAAGGGGGCTCGACAAATGTCAAATTATTCCACCTCCCTGGATGAACAAGGCAAATTTGGAGAAGCTAAAGGAAACCGAAATACAATCTCCGTTGTTCACTCAGCCTCCCTCTGAGCACTACATGCAGTTTGCCAAGATGATCTTTGAAGTTGCTCCAAAAGATATTCCGGAGTCCGAAGCTGTCAGGGCCCTCATCAAAGTATGAATTTTAAAATTAAATAAACTGAATATCCCCATCTATTCTTTATTATTACATTATAGCATAACGTTGCCTTGTATTCTTAGGATATTTGGGACTCTCGGATGGCCAAGCTCCACACCGCTGTTTTGACTTTCATCGACAAAGGGGCCTTGTGGGCTAAGGTCGATAACTTGACCCAACTTGAAATCTGCTCCATCCGATCATTCTTCCCGCATGCGTTAGAGCAGATCCATCGTTTCCGTAAAGTATGTTCCGTAAAATTTAATAACTTAGGTTAATCACTAGTGAATTCACGAAACGGGATTTAACCTTCGAAATTTCCTCTGCAGGTGGTATTCGCGAATCGCAAGCTAGCAGCTGCTGGAAAAAGATCTGTTCTACCTCCTAGTAAGGACGCTAAAAAACTCAACTTCATGAAGATGTGAAATTGAACTCTCCTGGGTCTGACGATGAGTGATTAAATCAAATTAATCCTCATATTTTTTAGCCTAAGGATAGACTTTTGTAAACTATGAATCTCAAACTAAATGTATTATTGGGGTTCTCATTTTAATTTTTAACGTAATCTTTTTAGCAATTTATAGTTACCAAGTCAAAACAGAATCATTTACGCTTAAAACAGAGTTTTATACCGTATTTTTAATAAAGTTTAAATAAAAAAGGTTAGGGTTAAGATATACATCCCCTGTGTTTAGAAGGGGTCCTTATAGGAATTTTTCTTTCAAATTAGGAATTTTCTGCTTTGATTGTATTGCTTTATTTATTAGGCTGTAAACTAATGTTCCAAGTCTAGCTTAACCTGACTCTAACCAAATCCTGGTTTTGTGAAAAACTTAATTTCTATTTAGGAGGGTGTTCCTGTCTTTTATAGGGGGTATGTATCTTTAACCTAGCCTAAAATAAATTATATGTATTAAGTAAAATCAATGCAAATTTTGTTATACAAATTAGTCCACGGCTTGTCTAAAATTTAGTGTGGTGCTTGCTTAAGTTAATTTAGATAACACATTTAACTAGCAAAGTTTACTCTAGATATTAATTAGAGTCTAAGAACCGTGGTTAATAAATGAAATTTTATTTTATGTTATACCCAAGCCTTGAATAAATTGAAGTGTTGAGAGAAATAAAAGAAGGTTTTGATTAATTACGTGTCCGCCTAGCAAACAACTCATGCATACGTAATGCTCAACCCTACATAACTCTACATGCTTAGAGGCGAAGGTTTTCATATTTCTTGATCATTTAATATCATTCCTTCATAAAAACATTATTCTGGTAGCGGTGCAAGTAGTTACATAAATTGGTAGGGAAATGGTATGACCTGTCATTCAAAATGGAATATGACAAGAATAAACACTTCATTTTCCCTTCATATAATTGTAAGTGCGCAGGCAACAGGTGCCTATAGACTTTATCTAGAAATCAGTACGTCCCGCAGTTGGAATTGGAAAAAAAATTTGTCTAGAATAAATTGGAAAGAATGCCTCTGTGCATGTACCTACAGTACACGCTCCATGCTTGCCTTGGAAATGTATAGTCCAAACACATTTTGGATTTATGAGGAAACTTAAGTTGTTCCAAGTGCAGTGGTATCAACTATCAAGTTCATGTGTTCAAAAAGCAAACGATAAAAAGGACACTCCATCCCCTGTGGAATTTGAATCTGTTAGTTTCTCCCCGTAGTGTCTTTTCTCTTGCTGTGCAAATACTCACACCCACGGAAAAGATTTACTTGTCCCAGGCCATCTTCTTGGAAAAAAAAGTAGAGGAAAATGAGGCAATTGAATTATGTACGTTCACTAATAATGTCGACTTGAAAGCTACCATTATTAATTCATGACACGTCCGGAATAAAACAAGGCTTTTGCGTTTCCAAAGAGTATCATTCATGATAATTTCCGGAATAAAATTAGGCCAACACGAGGAGCAATAAAGCCACTTTCATTCATACGCTTACAATCAAAAGCTTTGGGATGTTTTTCTTTAAAAAGACCAGATTCCAGTGACTCTTTGATTCCAGTATTTAGCACCGGAACATGAATCCCTAGCATCCCCGTTGACTTTTAAGTTTTAGTCTGCTTTTAAAAGTTTTATTGATTCAAGTTTAAAAGATATATATTTTAATTGGCTACTGTGAAAATAAATACGGAGAATATTTCTGGGGGGGGGCTTGTTTTCACCTGAGAATAAATTGGGAGGGTGGACAACGCATAAATAAAATAGCCTAGGCGTATATACATTTCACTCCCGAAGCAGGAACGCTTCCGCATTTGCAAGTTCCCCCTAGGAAAACAATATTATATGTAGGCTTAAGGCTAATCCTTTTCAATGAATTCCAAGTGTTGGGTAGTTGGGTTTCTGGAAACACTTGGGTTTCCTTTACTAGCTTGGCCTCCTGCAGGCTTTGTTGTGTTACAAAAAATATAGATGTTTGAAAGTGGCACCCTGCCTACCGCATGTATGATATTGACAAGGCTCTTAAGTCCCAAAAGTTTCTTTGAAGGAACCAACTTGTTTCCTTTGTAACCCTCGAGGAAGACGAGAATAGTTAGAAAATAACAGCCAACATCTCCATTTCATTGTTATTACTTATGACTCTAAATTTTTCACTTCATGTTCATCCTCATCAATGAACCATGTACTAAGAGATAAGGGAAGACTTGTTTGTGTACAATAAACTGTTACAATCATGATATGATGAGCCTCATCATCTTGGGAAACCACTTGAGTCACTAGACATTTAATAAGAGGATGGATGTTTTAATACTCCCCAACTAGACAAACTTGAGCAATAAGGAAGTCAACCACTAGAAACGAATTGCAGTTGGTAATAAGCAACCTCATACTTTGCACTTGACAATTTTTTGTAGTTTTTTTAGCAAAAAAATCCTATGCAAAAGGACGTTAGTTGTTGTTGGAAAACTCTATTTTCTCTCCCTAACGGTAGCATTAACTCTAGAATTTTTTTAATGTCACACGAAACCGGCAAATAACAAGTGAGTGTAAGTAAAAGTGTGCAAAAACTGTGTAAAGAAAGGATGACTTTCTCCTAGCTCCCTAGTCCGACCACATATTGGGGCTCGTAGTTTCCCCTTGGCCGCACATATTCTAGAGTTATCTTGGTCTTGTAGTTCCTCCCTCTTATGATTACGTTTCGCCAGTTTTCCGGGGTTAGCGTAAGCTTTCAAAGAAACGGGAATTCGTGGCTAAAAGGGAATAGAGTTTGCAAAAAGGGAAAGTAAAAGGTATATGATGTTCTTTGCTCAGTGAGTCGTGCTATTTGAGAAAGCTATAGAATACTAGGCAACATCCAACATGCTCTCCTTCCATGAGCTTCATGGCTCCATGTAACATCACAGGCGTAGTGTATGATTACAATAGGTTTGCTAAAAAAAAGTGTGCGGTTTGGAGACGGAATAGTTAGTAAAAAAGGAAATTTCTTTAGCTATATTCTCAAAGAGAAGCTCTTGTGCTAATATAGAGTAGCAAATGTGATATTTTGGAGAAAGCGTGAGTAAAAGTGGGAGCATGATATTGGGGAGCTGTGGACAATTCTCTGTCTAGCTCTCTCTCCTTTCATATTTCTACTTTAGGATGATACTTCTTCAGATAGATGAGAGCGAGAGCTTCTATAACGCTTTAGCTCTCCCCAACAACACCACCAGCCACCAACTTGAGATTTTTGTTGGTGCACACACTTCTCTCCTCTGTCATTACTCGACAAACAGGCGAAGCAACAAAGTCCATGTTTTCCCTAACCTTAAAATCTGTCTCGCTGGTGAAATACTAAACCTCTAGAAACGCTAAGCAAGCTAAGGAGACAAAGTTAGAAGGCTCCTAGCCGCCACGCTTTTTACATCGTCTGCATACGCTCTTCATTTTTAGGTCTTTGTCTCCCCATTTAAAAATTCAAATTGGAGACAACCCTTAGGTTACTCCCTTGGAGTAACTTCAGTTTAAATTCTTTCATCAAAACTTGTGTATACTTAAATCGGAGAAAAACATCTTAAAATAGCAGTTGGAGTGGTGAACTTTAGGAAACTTTATCTAACGGAAGTGAAGAGCACAGGTATTAAAAAGTCATAAAGATGTAAAGTTCTTTGTTTCAAGTGTGCTCTGTTTCCGAGTGCAACTGATTTCTCAAGGAGTAAACTTGAAACACGCTAAACTTTACGAAACTTTTTTTTTGCTGATTAATAACTCTATAATTTATGAAAGACAGTATAAGCACGTTCCTCCAAAAATACTTACGGATCATTACCTGACAGAAGTTTACCAGGAACAAAATACTTTTTCCGGAGGAGTATAAAAACTTAAACTTTTTCTGGTAAGCTTAATGTTTCACACGTTTCAATTCATTTTATGTATCGATTGAACAATCACTTTTAACAAATTTAAGTTTTCTCAGTTTCAGAGTTTCACGAACAGCTTACAATTTTAATAATTTGTCCTTCCTTTCTTTCAGCCTCATCAGGATAAAAATAGCTGTGAAAAGTGCGAATTAAACAAAGGAAAGGATACGGTACGTTAATTTTTGATTACTTAAGTGACGATTGTAATCAATCATAATGCTTGTAAAAGTAAGTAGATTAGTGATTAATGTAAGACTCACATTTTCAAGCATTATTTGGGAGTTTTAAGCAGGTTTGGAATTCGCATATTGTCGAAATTAGCTTTGATAAGCTAAGCAAATGATACCATAACATGCAAATGAACGTGCTGGCGAATCATAAAATCAAATGTAATTAAGTCGGCCTGAAGAAAAACAAATGACGCAATAAATACTTTATTTGTATTTCCATTCTAGGATGAGCTTAGCTCAAACGGTAGAGTTCTTATTTAATCTGATACAATGAGTACAATAAAGATCCGGTTTTCTCAAGTCTTAAATTGCCCTCAAAGTAAACAAAACATTTGATTATTACAATTCTCTTGTTTTTATTTCGGTTTACGAGTAGTAAGTATTAAACAATGTGGTATTTTATTGAATACTTCGTGGCAGTAATGCCGACCACAAAAATAATTTAAACCTTAGCAAACTGAATACTAGTAAAGCTGCTTTAGTGACGTAGCTGAAAACATATTTGAGAAGGGTTACAGCATCCAAACTGTGTCAAAAGGGCTAAGTTAAATTAATTATTGAAGTAAAGGATCTTGCAATTAGATGACTAATAAAAAATTGATGCCTTCCAAACCGGCGGCAGTATTTTAAAGGCAGAAAGGTTCGACAAGTAAATCATAGTCTAATTGATAGATCTAATTATACGTAGTCAGTTAAAAAAATCATTTACCTTCTCATATTTGTATGCTGACTGATGACGCCCAAAAATTACACAGGTAATTTTAATTGTCCCTGGAAAAAATGTGCCAAATTTGAACTCCATGGCCTACGCGTTCGAGAGTAATCATCTGCTCTGCATGGGCAGACGGACTTATCAAAATAAATACAAGCTTCGCACACTCAGCTACGTAATAACTTCATAAAGCAGAAAGTTACCAAACTTCACCTCATGCATATCAAGACTCCCGTTCGTTCAAGTTTTGAATGACTTCTGGTAATATGCGCTTTCAGTTTGGTGTTGATTTTGTAAATTCATGGAAGTTGATTCAGCTTAGTAGGCTCTCTCGTTGTTGGTTGAAGGGTACAAACATTTGTTTTCCATGACTCAATCAGAACAGAAGTAGCATAACCACTTATCTGTCAATACAAGGGTGCTGTTCATTTCCAAAATTGTTATCTAAAATTTCATCTTTTACTCTCCCTGTTTACCACATTGTGCAATGAAAACGATTATGCATTGGTATGTCTACGTTCTCCTCAATTTCCGCAACAACTACCACAGCGAGAAACCCAAAGGGAAATTTTATGCATGAGTTTATTAATTTAACAGGAGCATTTCCCACAATCCTTTAGGTAAAAAAAGTATCAACTTTGAAAATAATATTTCCCTAGAAGGTACACAGGAAAAGTGTTGAGTATAATCGCACTTATACTTTCTCTCTGTGGCGACGGAAATGATAACCCAAATTACAAGGTAGTAATAAGCCTCCGCATGAAAACTACCACAAAACCAGGTCTGGAGTCACATTGCCAATGTAAATTGGAAACGTTGCAAGTTACATACAGTCCTGGGGAAAAGGGAGAAAGTATAGTGGGCTGGATTAGTTTTGTCGGTGCTCGACTCGACCCAAACTCTACAGAACAAAGTAAAGGTGATTCCCAAAAGCCGTATCTGTTTCAAACTCGGATAATATTTCATTACTGCAAGAACACATTGTTTATTATGGTCTCAATGAGTATCCTAAAAAACGAAAAGCCTTTAGTTGGTCGAAATCAGCCTAAAATACATGCTACGTTTGCTGATTTTCCCGTAACGGAAAATAGGATACGTCCCATATGTGTTTTCGTACGGTTGGAACACCATTACACGTACAGGTCCAGTTTTTCGTTTTTCACTCCTCGTGTAATTATAACGCTTCGTTAGAATCGAAAGAAAACTTACCGTGCTTATCGTAGTGTGTAGTGACCCGTCATTCGCTCTGTAGACTTTTAAATCAACATGCATAAATTAATTATATTTATACAGACGCTTATTAGTGACCATCACGTGTAGTTTGAATACTTTGAGTTAATAAGGACGGCGCTGTTGAATTCTGCGATAATAATTATTCATTTAGAGTTTATAGATTTTTCGTACTAGCTAATTTGGTGAAAAATGCAGAAATAATGAAGCACTTTTAGTCTTCACCGCTATCAAACTTTTCCATGAATAGATTGTAAGCCTGAAATATGAATAGAACACAATAAACTGAATGTTGTTAATTTTACAAGGGTTGTTCTTCCTTGCCTAGTCCAATTAACAATAAATTTTCAAGGTGATTTTTCCTAGGCTCTTACAATTATATTCATTAATTGAGATTGTTCTGTCAAAATGCAATAAAGTTTAATCTAGCTGATTCAATTTGCATTTCCAAAAAGTTTCTGTAGGATCTTTAAACTGAAGGTAAAAAGTAAAATGAGAGACAAAAGTTACTGAAATTTGAGTAATGAAGAAGAAAAAGCTTTATAACTAGCTGCGGACGAATTTAGCTTCCCATTTTTACCTTTTTTTGTGGAAGTTTCTCCAGAGGAGTGATCATTAGGTGTTCTCCGGAGCCCATGAAATCGTCCAATGATGATTTTGTGCACGAAACGAATCTTCTTTAGCAGGTATAATGACTGTATTACTTCACCCCGATTTTGGATTTTCGGTAGGAGTGGTGAAAGTAAAACGTTACAGTTGCATGATAATTCCGTACTGGGTGAATTATATCAGTCAATATTAATTTCTAAAAGGTTGGCTCAATTTTTCATCGATTTGTTGGAATCTCCGAATAAAATGATGCAGGCGAATGTAATCCGCTTGAAACAAAGAATCAGGCTGGTATTGCAGCACTATAAGAGCTCCACATTAGTATCCCGATATACATCAATCATGCACAGTAAAGTGGCAGAGATTACACGTGTACCACCAGTGTCTGTATGGTATCGACAAAATGTCAAAAAATAAGAGCAAATGCCAATTCTCCCGCGACATTATAATGACCTACAGCTCCGACGCTTTGAAAAATACGAAAAAAGGGACACACGGTAGCAAATGATTTTATTCTTTGGACTATCAAAAATCTAGATAAGACAGGTAAGATGGGACATCTTTTCTACGGACTAGATTATTCCATCACGGTTGTTTACTAGCGGGACATGCCAAGGATGCAAAATACATTGGGTTGGATTTTGAATAATAAAAAGTAGAGGTTTTCCACCCGATATGTTGTTGTGTGACAGGTGCAAGATTAAAAAATTGGATGTTTGTCTGGCACGACTGGCATGTATTAAGCTTTGTTTCCAACTTATCCCATATAATCTCCAGGAGGAGCTAAAAAACAAAACATTCCTTGAATGCTTGCATACATAGCCTTGTACTTTCCTCCAGAAAAAATGTTAAGCAAATTTAATTGCTGTTTTAACTTTAGTGTCAGAGTCAGATGACTGAAAGGGTTTACGCCGTTACGTGGTTTTTTTTATTTTTCTGTGTATGTTCCATGTTTAAGATACTTTAGGGAGTAGTAAGGCACGTAATGAAGTGTCTTGTCTCTTGTACGAAACGTGCATTGTACTAACCTTGGCCTAGCCAATTCCCATTTAAGCATGCATGCTTTTTTTGGTGAAAATAAACTAGCAAGTTTTGACCGACCAAGGAACCAAGCAACATTTGACTTTAATGTCTATTCACCAAGCAATGTACTTTAGTTGAGTGGAGTCGTCTGAATTTGACAACTTTCGCTACAAGAAACCCTGAGTTAAATGCACTAGATGTTGAGCATCAAGATTTTGTCTTTCATTTCGTAACAGCCTTGTTTCTTTCTGGTTTTGATGGCAGAGAAAGGAAATGGTTTGTAGGTTTGTAAAAAGTCCCAAATTCTCTATACGATTTCAAGGCATGCAGAGGCCAGTAATAATAACCACGTAATTTTTTTTTTCATTCCGGAAAAGTGTATTTTATTAGGAGGAATAAGAATCCTAGGATTGATGGAAACTACAGGAAGAAACTCAAAGAAGCTTTTCACCAAGGAGCAAATTCGGTTGGGTAGGAAAAAATTAACTTTTTAGACTCTGTGGTCGAAACCATCTATCATATTGTGCAGAAATCCCATCTGCTGGAAACAAGACAGTCATCCTCATCCAGACTACCTACGTAGTTAGCATGTTACTTGGTCTAAGAAGACGCAGCTCTGGAAAAAGAGTAACAGTTTTTGCATAAGTGTTACCCAGTTGGGTATCCTTTTCTTCAACAGTAAATTAATGTAAAATGAAAAATCGCCTGTACGCTCATTCTTAACGCTCGAAACATAAATATGCTGCCAAGACTGCCACAAATGATTACATGTTGTCACCAAGCTCCGGTTTTCTTCCTATATTTGAGTTTAACTTTGGGGATAATCCAGCACCAACCAATTGGTACCAGTCTAACGGTACTATACGAGATTACACTTACACTTAAGATGTATTTGGTAAAACAGATGTCATTTTTCATATCCTCATCACATGACACTTTGACTTTGGCCACGAAATCGCGATCAAGTTGATACGGTAGTGAAGCATGGGCGTAATTTTCTAAAAAGTTAAACCTACTGTATTGCAGACGTTGATTTATACGGTTAAGGGAAGTATGCTCGTGAAGGATTGATTTAGGCAGTTTGAAAAATATGTTGTCTTCTTTGCACAAATTTTACAAAGTGTTCATGTTTTACATGACCTTTGCCGTTTTACGATGACGGACTCTTCATTAGGTGAATTTTTTAAAGCGCTATTTTAGGGAACTTACATAAAATACGGAACGGAATTCGGGTAGATGTAACGATGTAAGGAAACCTTCGTATCGTACTGGAGATATTATAACGGTGGGATTTTGTTTATGGTATAAACTCTAATAACCTTTTTAGCCACGTATTTTATGAACGTTCCCTCCCAACCTATGCAAACATTTAATGTCATCTTGGTTTATCCAAAAAATTACCTTTGATAACTCAGTACTCACACTCACGTAGCACACTTTGATCACGAAGAAGAGTTTACTTTTGAAAAGTAAAATGACGTGAAACGTTTTCATGTTTTTTGACCAGACTTGTTGTTTCCCCGTTATAATTAAGAGTATAACGATAAAAATGGGAGTGTACCAAAGAAACATCATACAGTAGCAGTTTGGATGAGCCCATGAAAGTGGAAATGATGTAAATGAACTAGTTTTATTTGACTTTCATGTCTGCTGAATAAATATAAATGGTTCCAACTTGCCTACTTTTTCAGACATCTTACTCGTCCCATTTCTCAAAACTTGATTAGAAAATACCTCGTACAGTCATACTTTGTCTTTTGCATTTGCAACGCTACAACTTTCAAACTTGACACGTTGAGGGATATCTTCACCCTCTTATTTATTATTTACCAACGGGAGCGTGTTTACAGACAGACAGGTGCTGATGAGTTCCTAATGGTAAATGCGAGCCTTGAGTAGAAAATTAGATTTACAGAGTTTTTCCTTCTGTCTCTAAACAGCACAATTACTTAGCTTACTTTATGTCAACGTGTTTTAGTCACTTTTCAAAAGGCTGTCGCTCCAGACCATAAGTAATGTTAGAAAGCCTAAAAAATCATCTTGCTCTTCAATTTGCTGAAAAAAATTTAGCTTGTTTTTCTCGGATTAGGTAAAAAGCAATTTCCTAAGCGGAAGCAAGTGAGCGAGATGAATAATTGCATGAGAGGCTTATAGGTTGTTGCTACATTAACAATCATATTTTAGGAAATGCGATTTTTGAATGTTATTAAGTATGCAGCGTGTTTTTCCTTTTAACACTTTTCTACCAGACGTAATCAACAAATTAAACCAGAATCACAAAGTGTAATTTTAGGGAGAAAATGCAAATTTCGGATAAGTGAGTACGCTTGGAATATTAACCCCCACGAAAAAAAAACGAAATTGGCGAAGTCTGTCCTCTCAGGATTATAATTTTATTCATTTAATTATTAAACGCTTGCTCTTAGTACTTATCCTGCATTACGCCTAAATAATGAAATGGGTGATCGTGGGTGGTCTGAAAAGTAAAATCAAATGCGTGAAGTGTTTGACAGTGTCCCATCATAAATTCGAAATGAGCTCACAATTAAAGCACCCACGCAATCAAGTCCTAGCTTGTCTCAATTAGCCTGCTTCACATTTTTTCAAGAACATTTTATGTAAAGCCAACAGATAAAGATGTTTTTTCTTTACAAACAGCCTTGAAGTTTGAAGTTGCCCGTTTATTTATAAAAAGTGTACAGCGTAATTACTCAAAAAATGTTTTTTGAGCAGGTACACTACCGAATTCATTCTACGCTTCTGGCTGACTGGGAGTTGAAAAGGGGAGCTGTTTTTAATGCAAAAAACATGAATACCTTGCTTTCGTACTTAACTAGTATACATATCGCAAGCATTTCTTCACCCATTCATCACAATCATATCTATCTCGTTATAAAAGAAACAAAATCAAATTTTTCATACAAAAACAAGTTCATTTTCCCTCATGGCCAAGAGAACTGTGAATACTAAGGTTTATTAAGATATGACATAATATAGTTGTTACAAAACATGCATTTCACATCTCACATTCCCATGTCTACACTTTCTCCAACTTCCTTTATTCCTTTAGTATAAAAGTGGAGGGGTTTTGAAACGCGTACAAATAAGGAATTCTTTTTCCCGTTTCATTTAAAAAGCATTAAGTGCGCTAGTAGAACGGACTGTGAAACGAGCAAGAAATGGAGTGCTACGAGAGACATCCAACCATCTAAGGAATGTACATCATCGTACTTTTCACTCTTCTTAACAGCCTCCAACTTGCATTAGCTTTGGACTTTTTCCCTATAGAAGCTTATCATAATACCCTTATAATTTTTTTTTTTTGCCTTTATATTCCAATTTCTCTCACTTTTGTTACTTTCAGTTGGAAAACTTAATACCGGGAGAAAACATCCGATTTCCATTTTATCGCTCATTTTCATTTCAATGTTGGAAACTGCATATGCTTCAGGAAAAGTTCTTATTTGGCTTTAACAACCACATCATTTATTTGACACAAATAGACTTAAAAAGATTTGTTGAGAGCGTAGCCTTTCTACTATACACTGTACGAAATTCTCTAAATTTACTTTGTTTTGTGGTCTTTCTTCTGAAAAAAACTTTATTGTACAATAGACTCGTTATAAAAATAACTAGTAGGGAAAGTTGCTTTCTTCTTTTAATTGCTACATGGTCCTTAAAATAGGCTCGTGTAAACTGTAACTTTATCAAAGAACAATATTTAAATCGTGTTTTTCTTTGTGTGCTTGGATACACTTGAATTTTCTTGCTTTTCTGTCATTGCGGCGTGAAATCTTTAGTCTAGAGTATAAGTTCTTATGGCAGCTTGATACTGTCTGTAGGATCCTTTGTAAAAAGTCTTATTCTTCGATTGAGCAACTTTATCCATGTCACATGTTCTATGCACACGAGTTTAGTGGGTTTGAGGACAAAACCCTAAACTCCTTATCCAAGATCTCATAACCCAAGGTTTAATCGAAGAATGCATTTAACCAAGCATCCAAGATGATAATTCACTAAAAAGAAGCCATAAACTAATAATTCATTAAGCCAAAATTACATAAAACCTAGAATACAGTTATCCAAGCTCTCATTTGCCATGAAAAAGTCCAGTCAGATAATTCTTTTGTCATAATTTTGCAAGTAAATACACAAAATGAGGCATTTTATTATTACATCAGTAAGAGTTTGCTTATCCCAGGTTTTAAACGCTTATATGTGTCATTAAAAACATCATTAAGTATTAGTCATTGGTTTATTTTACTACCAAAAACATCGCTTATAATTATCAATCATGAAAGATTCGGTTTACATTATAACATGCTTCAGTTTTGGGTTTGTCGTCTTGCAAAAATATAACTATGATGATTTATTTCTGTAGTTTTGGTTTTAATTGATTTTTAAAAATAAATTATCGGTTTATTGCTTTCCTGGGTTTTTGAATTCTTGGTAAATTGCTTGCTAAATGTATTTGTGTGGAATTATGTGCTGACATTAGATATGGAAGAATCACCTTAACTAAGGGATCTATATTTATTTTTATTTAATAATTCTAAAGAATTAACTGACAAATATGACCTAACAAATTCAATTTCTAAATTGTCATCTTAGATCAATTGCATTGGGTTTTAAAATCTTGGATAAAGAGTGTTGGCTTTTGTCCCGCGCCCGTTTCTATAAAGCAGGAAACTTAATCTTTGGACGCAGTTTAGTCCTTGTACTCAATGCACTGGATCAAAAACAGTCTTGAAAAATGTCAGTCTATGAACATATATTGAGTATCAGTTGCTTCTCCAGCGTTCACATTACAAAATAATTTAGGTGTGTAAATTTACCACGGATGTAATTTCATTGTCAAGCTGAGAACATCTCAAATGTCTAAAATTGTGCAATCAGTCCAACTCCAGTAAATTTTAAGAAGAGTCGGGCGAGTGGACATCTGTTAAAATGTAGGTTATTTTAATCCCTTCCGTAGACTTTTCAGGGTCGTGTCGAATTTCTTCTATTTACAATGAAAAACATCTAGCTACAGTTACACTGAAAACCAAAAATAGGGCATTACAACATTTCATAGAACTACTAATTTTTCTTTGGTGGATATTATTACCACATAGTAATTTGAGTTGAAGTAACTATTAATTTTATATTTGAGATTGTAATTAAATTGGAGTGTATTTTATTATTACATTTTACTTTGAAAGGCTAGCTAATGTGTTTACCCCTGCTGAAATACATTTTTGGTGAGACCCACTTTATACTTTAGACTCAAAGTTGGAAACTTTGTTTCCGCACAATTGCCTATTTCCTGTAAACACAAAGAGCATTTCTTTCCCACGATAAATCTCATTTGGAGGGAAGAAAGCGAAAGAAAATTTAGTTACTTAAACTTTAGACTTGAACATTGAAAATGGTAGCCAGTCTAGTCAGGCTTAGGTAAAACAATAAGTTTTGTAGAGTATTATTGGCATAAAAACAGTTATTTGGAGTTCATCTGACTTCAATCAAAACTCGTTCAAATTTCAAAGTTTAAGCTGGAAAGACACCATTTACAGCGTCGGAAAAAAGTGTTTACACTTTTAAACAGTTCTAAGGTGAAAACACTTTGAGAAACGGTTTGCACAGTGATATTTGATACCTGTATGTTTACTTAGTAGAGTAGAATGATTGTCTAGAAAATTTTTGAGTGTATTTTAGACCCCCAGATTCTCTTTGTGTTGTAACCTTTTTCCACAGTTTGTCTGCTCAACCAAGCGTAAAATTTCTCAGAAGACTAAAGTTAAACCCCTTTGAGAATACTGAGTGAACGCTTCTCTCATCCATTTGTCTCAACTTTTTTTTATTTTGTTTTAACTTTTTCTTTCTACCATCATCATTCCCTTGGAGGATTCGATACTGGTAGTGTCCCTGTAACCTACACAGTACGCTGAAAGTTAAATACTTGGGCTTTCCGATTCCTCCAAACAAGACCTTATAAGGTTGGCACAACAAAGCACTACTCGTATTTCAAAGGATTCGCCCCCTAAAAATTTATTGCATTTTGTATTTTGTTTGGTGCCAAATTAAAATAATATGTGTGGACAAACTTGGAGTGTTGCATCTTTCCAATTTTTGGTAAAAGCTTTGTGCCGACCTAAGCCAAAATATTTGCCAAAGCTGAAACGGCAGAAGGAAGGTCTAAAAGGAAATATATTCTTCTAAATTTAAGAGCTTAAGAATGAACCCGGGTTTTTAATCAAGCCTCCCAACGAAGGTCAGTCATGGGTGAAAGTGATCTTTTGAAACAGCAAAGAAAGCTCCGCAACATACTCCATATAAATTGACTATACTCAAGGTCAAAGTGCACATTGTACCCTGACAGAAGCAGACATTTTATATGGTATCTCGAATGAAATTTGACTGCTGCTTAGAGAAATTGCGCACACGTTGTAGTTGTATTTACACAACATAAATACAAATAAGATGACATGGAGACAAGAACTCCGTCAGCCTTAGTATCTCCCGATCGTCAATCTCTCCTTCTGTCAAAGACTTACTGGAATCTGGAAACAAACATTCATATAGTATGTTTCCCTCGAGTAGGCTAAAATCTCATGCATTTTTAAGTCCTACCGCTTGTACCTTACTTGATCTCTACGGTCAACATTATTATTAAGCTCGGATTAAGGGTAGAGTTCAATATCCTGATTGGTTTTTCATATAATGTCGTACATTTTCCAGTTTGTGCATTTCAAGAGATATGCGGTGAATTGAATGGCCCCATAGATCCACAGATCCAGTTTTTCCTGGAAGCAATAAGATGACAAAAGGAAGTATATAAGGTTACCTACGCAGAATAGAACTTTATGAACATCACTTGTTACAAGCATAACGGCAAACGACACAAAGAGGAATGAGTATGAACAAGGAAACATATCCACATGATAAATCCATTCCTAATCTACTCACCCACAGGCTATATAGTCGTTAGACTACAATCACTTTTGTCCAAAAACTTCACAAAGAAACAAAACATTTCTATGCAGTTTCCTCAAGAAAAATGTACACTTTTCATTTGGCATCGCTTCACACAGTTTTTTGAAAGGTTGTCGACATATAATTTGATGGTTTCTAACAACTCAACAATTTTTCATAGATTGTATTCACTCTAGGAAGTACATTCTCTAAGGTGGCAACTTTCAAGGATAATATTATTCATCTAATTTTGTGTACGTTTTTGTACGTCCTTTCAACTCTCTTTATTTTTACAAATTGAGTCCGTCCTGAAAAAAGATGGGAAAACTTCAAACGTACTACTTTCTTCTTGAGATTTTTCCTATGATTTTTCTGCCTAAGTTGAATACGGTGCGAAGCTTAGGAAATAAAAATGGATAACTAGGACTCCTGAAGAAACGTCTCTTCCAGTCGTTGTGCAATGAAAGGAATAAAAGGTTTTAAATTTAGTAAAAAGCATCTCAAGTATTTTCGGAGGGATGTATGCATACTATAAAAAATGTAAAGCAAAAATGTGCACTCAATCTTTGCATGTGTGCACGTTGCCTCCATCCCAATTTCCATTTCTTATGTACACGCATTTCGCAATTCACAATCTGCCCGCATCTTGAAAGGGGCTTAGGAATATCTTACATTTTTTATTTTCAACTACTTTAAATATTCCTTATCATTTGTGTCCCTAAAATCTTGGAAGAAATGTGTACACTCTAGTGGAATATTTCCGTAGAATTTGAAAATTACCAAAAAATTCGCGACATTACGAAAAAATGTACAAAATTAGGTTTCAATACATAATTCGCATAAACAATTTAGCTAGTTGGAAATTTAAATTAAGGAAATTTTTATGATCAAATAGTTTCATTTCGAGATTAAACTTTCTCTATCAAAAAAAACTGATAAGTTTGCAAAGTTTGAGACAAGGGCTTTCGGATAGATCTATCAAAAGAAATCAATTCAAACGGAAATTTTTCTATGGAAGGAGCGCACATACCACTTAAATTATATGGTTGACATGGTCTCCTCTTTTGTTTGTAGGGAACGCTTGCAAAATATCCAACTTAATAGGCTGTTCTTTAAAATGTATGCGAAATACTAGTCTTTTGAAGAAATTGGTGATGCACATTTTTTTTGTTTTTAGGGAGGCTCTTACTATAATTGCATTCTGGGAATCTATATTAGGCGATAATGTAAGTCTAGAATGCTCTGGGCTTGTTCAACGCTTTCTGGCAATTTTCAAGTTGGACAAACTCTACTCAATTCGGGAGGAAATGATTTTCTCGTTGTATTGCGAAAACGCTGGCTGGATGAAATCACATTTCTCTAAACGCAAATTGCTTCGTCGAGGCTAGCATCCTGTTCGATATAAAGAGTTCGGTATAGATACGTCCAGCGTTTGTAAGGCTTATGTAATATGCCCTAAGCCAAATCCATTTGAATTTTATTTCTTTCACCTTCATAATCAATGTCATCATCGTAGAGATAAGGACATTCTTGTTCCATCCTTCCATCCCGTCAATATCTCTTCATTGAAGTCGCATATTGGCCTATTATATCGCTGGGATATTTCTCTCATCAAAGGACGAATGATTATATTGCTAATATTATGGTTCCCACTTGATTGCCTATGGTTGAAAGGGTAATCGCTTATTTCCAAAAATATTATGGCTTTTTTATGTCCCCCTAAAACCCGAAGAGATAACATTTTATTGAATAAATCAATGGATTAGAAAATTGCGCTTGTATCATCCATGGAATCCTTAGAATATCATGGGAATCTTTTACAAGCGCGCGTGTGTATACTAAATACAGGATTTTACGATCACAATCCAATTCACGATATAGTTTACTCTCGTAAATGATATATAGTTATTATTTTTATGGTTGGATTTGCTTCGCAGTATTCCCAGATGCAGGAGACAATCACTAAAATTCTGATATTCTATAAAATGAAGGCAAGTGAGAAGGAAACTGTTTTCGGAAACATTTTCTCTCTATCGACATATTTAATTGCTTCCTCCAACAAGAGGACAGTACCCCACGGGAGGGATTCAATATACGTTTGTGCATGCAATTTTAAGGAATTTGAAAGTACGGAGAGTACCTATTCAACCTTCTTACCGAGAACTGATTGTGACTTGGCATTTGGATTCATCATGGCTGCTTTTTATTTCCAAGTATAACTGTTCCTAAACGTTTAGGTTTGATGTGAATGATTCAGGCATAAAATGGCCATAATTTTTTTGCATTTATTGCGGAAGTGATTTTTCTAGGTATTATGTGATGAGTTCCAAGGATCATACGGAACATGGGATGTGAGGCATGGTCTAAGCTTCACTTGACAAATTCAAGAGATACAAGCCTCCATCATTAGGAGTGACAGTAAACATTCTAGTCAATGATGGTACCCCATTTTATGCCTTTTAAACTTTAACTTTTTCACTAAAAATAAAAATTGGCTTATTTTACTTTGACAAAATATATTATATGGAAATTTTGCAGTTATACAGACTGTTTCAAAGTAATTCAGGTCCATTAAAGCAGCTAACATTCCCCTTCCGTTAAATGAGGAGCAGAGTATCTCTCCATTTGGTGAATTATTCTCAAAATGAGTCTAATTCATTCCGGTTAACCCAATTTAAAAAAGGTATTAAAAATCCTAGCGATAGATCCAGGCCCTTAGTCTGAAGTGAACAAGTCACGATAACCATTCATAGAACTTTTTTTCTGTAGCTTAATTTGACTTTAGTCAATTTACTGGGGTAAATAAAAATGGTTGAGTATCTCTCTTTACCCCATTACTACTGTTCTACGGAAGTTTAAAATTTGCAACTTACCTAAATGTCAAAGTGTTTCCTTCCTTTCTCGTTGACCGAAAGCCCATGACGCCCATGCTCAACAAGTTTAGCTTTTGTTGTTTAGAAAACCGGGGAAAGATTGAGTAGTTCCTTAAATCTTGCCAAAGCATAATCAAGCTCATAGCGCTCTTCCTGTTCTGTTATAAATAAAGCAGTACACTTGATTCCTTCGTCATTGAACCGCGTTTGCTGAGTCGTGTAAAGCGTAAATTGCTTTTGTGGTTTTCGCCTCACGGAAGGAACAGAGAAAGTAATTGTCACATTATTACAACGAGCACCAATTTGTTTTTTCCTGCGTACTCTCTTTCTCATATATTCCATAGTCATTTAGTGGAGCTCTTGGCATCTGCAATTCTTGGAATCTACGCAGTCTTCCATTCCCCACTTTTTTTTCGTGTCTCTTCTAATCCAATTTCTGTTACAACGAAATTGTTTGCGACGAAGTGAAAATGGGAAACGCACAAGTACGCTTGGACGTTACCATAAATACATATGAATGACTGCAGTAGGTCAACTCAATATCAACTCGTTTTTGCAAACATTCTATACTCAAGTCCTTCCTCATTGTTACGTACAAGGGTGGCCCGTGTTTCAACTTTGAAGCTAGTTGAGAAGAAATGCGTAAGTTTTTCTGGCTTTTTATTACGTAGAAATTGCCAAGACGTGATTTCCTTCATGGTTCTGTTGTAGGACCTCATCAGACAGCTTTCCAATCTTAAATTTGCTGCTGCTCTTGACAAATGTATTTTTTGCGAGGTTTCGTCGCCCACTAGCCTACTTAATGTCGGAGTGCATTACTTTCTCTATTTTCTTCTAGAATTTTTCTACTAATCAATTCTCATTCCAGAGTATTTACGTATATTTCATCCACCCTTCAGAAAAGAATAAATTGCCCCATTTTAGTTTTGTAAAGTTGGCCATAGTGCGTAGTACAAATTGTCATCGTTGTCATCCGCAAAACTTTATGGTAATGTGGCCTGATGATAATGATGAGAGTGTAGCGAACAAAACGGAGGGAGCTTTGTGGTTAAAGAAACATCACGAGTTTTCCAGTGCTGTTTTAACTAAGAGCCAGTTTTACTTGCATTTATTGAATCTTTTCTGAAACCATATCATCCTACCTCATTTCACCACTTGGCCATTAGCGTACATCAGTATGCTGGGCGCTTAGAGCCTAGCTCATTATTCCACTCACAACTAGTACAACTTTAACAATTTCCACTAGTCGGGATATTAGAGTTAACATAATCTTTGCCGTTGCAAAACAAGATAAAACTTTTTAAAAGTTTTAGCAAAAAATAATTCTTCTATGTTGTGATGAAAGGTATAGGGAAGCATGAAAAGTTCACTTGGATAAGGTCTGTGTGATCTTTAGGCATTGAAAGAAATTTGCAACTGACAGAATTCAATTTCGCCCAGAGAATAATATATTAAGGAGAACTCTTAAAGAATAAGAAGTAGATATGGAAGACAATGCGAGAATTTGATCGAAGCATTAGTTAATGAGGCAAGAAGACAAAGTCCAAGTCCCTAGCTGGCTCTGATTCCAAATTATCCAGCGTACGACCATGTAACTTTCATGCTTTCATGTGAAGAAAAGGGATAATGTGTGGATGCTGCACTTTCGTTTTTTCTTTGGGAAAGAGTAAGTATTGCGATAACACCCACGACTAAATTATCCTTTGTGGAATATATTTTGCCCCATGCTCAAAGCCTATTCGTCATTCTGACTTTTACTTAATTCAATTTCGTGTTCACTCTCAAAACTCTAAAGTTGGTTTTGATGGTGTGCCGATCACAAAATAGAATTTATTATATTCTTTCCATCCTATCTTATATTATTACATAGCTGAGCATTGTTA
The DNA here is from genome assembly GCA_036850885.1 of Lepidocyrtinus dapeste. Classification (NCBI taxonomy): domain Eukaryota; kingdom Metazoa; phylum Arthropoda; class Collembola; order Entomobryomorpha; family Entomobryidae; genus Lepidocyrtinus; species Lepidocyrtinus dapeste. The sequence continues at coordinate 23,875 of JAANSQ010000447.1, forward strand.
AGCTAGGTATTGAGATTGTCATGTCCGTGTGTCCGTCTGTTCGGGCCATAACTCTCGAACGCCGGAACCGATTTTTTTCAAATTTAGTTTAATAGGTACATTGGAACATGGGAAGTAACTGAAGTTGTATTTCTGCTTGTTAACTATTTCTGATGTAACATGCTTATGATTTACTTAAATTGTATGTAA